>JAAGNO010028253.1:0-50677 GCA_033439905.1 Ceryle rudis | reverse complement strand
AAGGAAAGGAAAGGAAAGGAAAGGAAAGGAAAGGAAAGGAAAGGAAAGGAAAGGAAAGGAAAGGAAAGGAAGAAAGCGAAAGAAAGAAAGTTGGGCAACTGTTTCAAAGTGGGATCTTTATCTTGGGTATATGACTGTAAAAGCCTGCAAGGTTCTAACCAAGTATTTATGATCTGGGTGTGTACTAACAAAAAATAACGCATTGTGCACCATCTTTTTAGCTGTGAAACAGAAATGTGAGTATGCCCTAGATGTTACCCTAACATAGTATGTCCTTCTTTGTAGCTGCATATTGTGCATTATAACTCTGAGAAATATCCAGATATAACAGTAGCAATGGACAAAGTGGATGGACTGGCTGTTTTGGCTATTCTTCTTGAGGTAGGATGCAAGACTTTTTTTTTTGTTTAGAATATGCTTATAATCATTAAGTCATCAGAGACCCTTAATATACAAAAATAGCTAGGTTATTTAACAATGCTGTGGTTGAATAAAGGTTCTGCTTTTTGTTTTTCACAAAAAAGGGATAAACCCAGCAGCACATACCTAAACACATTTTAAGAAAAGAGGAATTCTGCATATTTCCTCAAGTTCTTCAGTAAATTTACTTCAGCTATGTTCTATCAATTTTTGCAGTCATTTACAAACTAAGGATTTGTAGATTTTATCAAACAACAGACAACAGTGAATTTCAAGCTCCCTTACTCAAAACTGGCTGTTGTAGCAAGAAGCAGTTTTAACACAGCAGAGGGGCATTGGAGGCACAACCCTGGCTTTGGCCACTATATGTAATTAGGATTCAACCACAGCCTTCAGGTCCCAAACTTCCAAGATTCTTTGAACCACAGAATACAGTAAAGAAGTAAATTCAGTGCCCTTTTTAAGATGACAGAAGGATAGCTTTCCATTTTTCCTCTCTAAAGCCCCACATATAAGCAAATAAAGATAATAATGATCTGAAAGAAATTTAAAATTTTTATTTTAAAAGCTTGAACATATATAATTCTCCTTTTTCCTGAGGATTAAAATGCCTCAATAAGATAACTATAGAGATTATTTTAAAATGTGAGGATTTTCTGCAGCATAAAAAAAAAGCCTGAAAACACACAGGTTTTCACATTCCTATAAAAGAAGTAAAAATATTCTAGTTAAGACAAAGCTGTAACTCTCACTAATATTATCAAAGCTCATTTTCTAGCAGCTTTATGACAATAAATTTTTGTTAAATTTCAGTTCATTTGGAAGTTGCTGCTGTGAAAAGTGTCAGACTATTGTATACTATACCAGGGTATAGTACCGGGATTCTGGATATTTCTAAGCAATGGTGTTTAAAATGAGGGAACAATGGAGAATAGGTCTTGAAAAACCTCCAGACAGCTGGTGGCTATTACAATCAATCTAAAGACATGAGTTTATCATGTCTGGTTGTCAGAGGAGTTGTGAAGCACCAACTCTAAAGAATTCATAAAAATAAGGCATTAATTATTAGACTGAAACGTTGCTGGTAGCAGTTGAAAAACATGATTTGTTTGATAGTTGAGTTAAAGCCCTTGCCAGTGACCTGCAGTATACAATAGTGTCACTCTTCATCCTCCTGGACTCTGAGGAGCAACAGACTAAAAATGTTTGTGGGTGCAAAAATGTGGCTTTGACTAGAAACCTGTAGATCATCTGAGAAGCCTGAAAGTGGAGAACTTATGCCTGCAATGTTCTCAGGGGAAACGGTTTCTCTTCATTTGCACAGCAAGCTGAACAGGCAAGGACAATAGCATCTTTCAAGTGCATGCCAAGAGGTCTACCCTGCAGTTGTTAAGAAGGCATTGTGACAAAGCAGCTCCAATAGCTCTGAAGTGCATAAGAGCATTATTCAGGCTCTGAGGATAGCATTAATGTTTAGAGTAAAAAGATTACTTATGCCATTCTAGTATGTGAAATCTGGACAGTGGAGACGCCTTATGACAAAGGCCATCAGATATTGATGTCTGCTCTGTGCAGAAGCAAAGACTCATGATTTGAACAGCTGTTAATAGTCTATTCATTACAGATTGGACCCTTCAACCCATCCTATGAAAAGATCTTCAGGCACTTCTGGAATGTGAAATACAAGGGTGAGTGGCTATAAGCCTGTACTGCATTAAGGATGTCCAAGTGTATCAGACATCACCCTGAGAGGGACTGAACTTGCTGAAGAAACAGTCCAGAAATCCCAGGCAAACCTGTCACAAGCTGTGAAAGATTTACAAAAGTAGTGCATTGCTGTGAAGAGTGAAGGGATAGCAATTTGATATCTAAGACAAGATTTGTACACAGGAAACCTAAAAGGCTGTATTCCTTACTTAACTGGGATCATCTCTGTTAAAATGTATTTTTCTTTTCCTAGTGACATGACTGAAAGCATCCTGCTTGCTGGAAAGTAAATTCAGTACACTACCTGTGTAGTAATGATGCTTGCATTTAATATGAATGCCCTATTTTAGATCAGACAGTCAAAGTCCCTGGCTTCAATATTCAAGAACTGCTTCCTGACAGACTGGATGAGTATTACCGCTATGAAGGATCTCTGACAACCCCTCCTTGCTACCCTAGCGTCCTCTGGACAGTTTTCCGACAATCCGTTAAAATTTCACAAAAGCAGGCAAGTATAAATACAGCACATGTTTTCCTGATTAGTGTCTGCTAAAGAACAGGAAATGCACATTGTCATTTCCTAGACTACTCTTCTGTTCCTGTAAAACTGAAAGATGACCATTGCTAAAATCCTTTAAGTGGGAAGAACAGCTCAAAACTGACATAAATCAATATCCTGTTCTGTTTATAGTTAGCACATTTTCACTTGAACAGAATAAATATAGGACAGACAACTACAAAGCAATTGGTCTATCAGCCTGAAAAATCACAGTCAAATGAGACTGATTTCTGTTTTCACTATGTATCAACTCCCTGCTTTGAGTCTTTCCATGAGTCACTTCCAGAGTATTTTTGTTCAGGCTTCATGTCTGAATCCTAATCACTGAGTATTTGAGTGCAACTTTGATCCTGACTGATTTGGGTATGATAGGTTGGGTAGATGTTAAGTTTCTAAAAAGCATGTCACCCTTGAATCCCCTTGCTTTTCTCCAATGTATGATTTTTGTGCTTATCCAATTACCTTCTTTTTTTGTTCTTAGGTAGCTTCTTTCATAGACTATAAATTCCCAATCACTGTCTTTTGTTCACCTAATTACAAGCACAGAGGAAAAATGTTATTATCAAAATCTCTGACCAAATTACTTCACACTCCTTGTTATGAAAGCCCATTATTAATTTTGTCCACTCTGCCATATTATGTCTTTACCAAAGCAGAGTTCTTTCATAAAGCAGCTTTTAGTAGTGCTTAGCAATTAAGACTGTGATAGGGAGAACATGCTGCAAAGGGCCACCATGTTTCCTCCCTTCTAGTTTTCCTGGCGGATAATTACTAAGAAGAATTAATTTTATCAGGATGTAAACAAAATACAGGTATGGGTTTGAATATGTCACACTGTTTACACATTATTCTGTGTTTGGGCTCACAGGCCACACAAGACTCAAATATTACTTAATGTATTCTCTTCTGTTTTGACTACCACTTTGATTTCAAACACAGTTTCAGTGATCATACACTTGCATTGCTTTTTCTGTACTCTGTGAGCTGAACTGGGTGCTTCTCTTTATAGTTACTTGCACTGGAAACAGCCATGTACTGCACAGACAGTGATGACCCAGAACCTCTGGAAATGGTTAATAACTTCCGAAACGTTCAGGAATTTCATGAAAGGCTGGTTTTTATCTCCTTCCATGAAGGTAAGTTGTATGAACACTTCTATACAAAGAAACGGTGCACAGTGATTTATGTAAACTTGAAATACTGAAATGGCAGTCCTGTTGCACTATATTACTACAAAAAAAAAAAAGCAATCTCATTTTCCCACAGCTCACTTTGTTCCCTCTTCATCTCTTACTGCATCGTTGCATGGGCAACAATGTATGAGAATAAGGTACTCAGGGAGTATATAAGAAGTCTTTTTTCCACAAGGGGTATCAGGCAAGTCCTGTGACCCTTATGATTGAAGGCAAGGAGATAAAAGAAGGTAGACATGTTTGACCTTATTATGCTTAGCAGAAATATTTGCTGTCACTCCAAACACTAAACAGTTCCTCCAGAGCTGAGCTGTCTCAGCATAAATGCTTATTTTTATAAATAAAAAATAAAGCTGGCCTTGTCTCACCAGTGACATTTGCTGGTTCTCAGGATTGGTATTATGCAGACCACACATTTAAAGGGAATCACAACTTTGCCTTTCAGGGAGACTGTTTTTGGGAAATTACATAGAATCAGAAGGGGTCCCTGAGGAATTCAAACATGACAAAAATAATTTGCATCATTGGATTGTATGACCCAGTGTTAGACACCAAAAGAAAGCTACCATCATATGAGGAAGAACTGATTTAAAAGCTTAATTATACAGTGTTACACAACGACAATACATACATTTGGGGGGTGTTTGCACAAAAACCTGCATCTGTGCTGAGAAGCTTAGCTGTGCCCCACAGTAAGGCATTTAAGTATATTGCTTGTGTAAAACATATATTCCAATTTCTGTGTTCCCTTGCAAAAACATACTCAAGCAGTTGTGAAGCTGGCACATACACCGAAGACAGATAAATCTAGGCAAGTCACTATACTATTTAAAACTGAAACTAAAAGATTTTTAAAAGAAAAGGCAGAATTCACAAAAAGAGATTGGCCAAGCAGTAAGCTTACAAATTAATAAAATGTATTAGCACATTATTTCAACTTTGCCTACTAATTTCTTCACTGTTTAGATGAAAGAATAGAAGACACAGGAACTGTCTGTTGGGAAATTTCACACAGAAGCCACTGCAGGGAACAGTTCTCTCTGTGGGCATTCTGCAGTAGCTGTTCTTGCTATTACCCTTTGCAGACAGCCCCTTAATAGCTTTTCTAATGTAAAGCTATTAAGGATAAAAGTGAAAATTTAAGATCAGACAAAACAAATCCCAGACAGAGCACTTCTCTGAAATCAGAGATGATTTAGATTTGTCTCCATAAATTTGCTGGCCAATTTGTCAGATTAGCTGCATCACAACTCCCAAGCAGAGTATTAGCAGCATTTGTTCCTTATTTGAATCAAATTTCCATCTTTGAGATAAAACCCAGAGAGAATTTCAGAAGTAATTCTGTGGCTGGGGACTATTTCAGTTATCATGGAAACATTTTATATTTTTTTTAAAGCTTCCCATAAGAGGACCGTAATTCTACCATGAAGTGCTTTTTGAGTGCCTTCTCTGGAATTATTGCACATAACTTAGAAATTATTTATATAAGTATGTTGATGCTTCTGTCCTTGCTACTTAAGCACCTATCTTTCATCGAGTTCTAATCATTTAGATCTTAATTTCTCTGTATTTTTACTGGAGAAAAAAAAAATATTTAACAGTTCCTAGCTGAATGACTATATGGCTTGAACCACAAGCCATGACTTCCCATTCTCTGGCTCTGCATTACATCTCTAGACTTCGTAATCTCCAGAGCTCTATCCACAAAGGCTCCATCTCTGCAACTGCTGCATCTCCTGACTTTTAATTTATTAACCACTCTATCTCCACTTAACGTAGAATCAGGGGCAGTGATTTAAGAAGAGAGGTAGAGAGAAATAGTATAACATATCCCTTTGTTTAACATATTATTAAGGAGCTGAATATTTTACACCTGATAAGTCTGTATGATCTTGTCTCTTGAAAGGTGCTTGGTTCTCTCAAGGACCCTCCTTTCTGTACACAGCTTCTAGCTTGTAAATAAAGACCTAAAAAAGTGACTTTCCCCAAAAATAGCTGAGTAGTTTTCATCTCCCATCCTCATGGCGGTATTAATTACACAAACAATATTTTGAGTAAAGGAAAAGATGGCTAAATAGTGAAAAAGGGAAAGAACAAGAATATGTCAGTCCTTTTTCTGCTTTTGTGGACTGGGCAACCAGAAATCTCCCTCTCCCCTTGTCATTCTTATATGACAAAGAAGAGGGTTGAAACTTTCTTCCCAAACCTCCAATCTCAAACACCAGCTGTGAACTAGAGAACTACTTGGGTCCAGAATGGCTATTATAGTAATCCCGTTCAAATCCCTGCTCAAATCATATTATGTACTATGATTTTAAACAGCAGAATCAGAATTTGCAATATGGCTGCCAAGTTTCTGAGACTGTAAGGCTTACTCTGTAGGGTCTTTCTGTCTTTCTTAAATCCATGTACAAGCAATCTACTATAGCAATGCCACAGCAGTAACACTTACTGAAGTAACAAGTTCTGGAGTGTGCAGCTACCTTAAGACCTAGAGATTTTCTACCCTCTCAAATTATCAATTCAATACCTGGTGGCCTTGGCAAGGGTATGTTGCTGATTGCTAACCTCATGTATGAGACAGTGATTTTCTGAGTCAGACTGGTCAGTCAGAAATGAGAAATGTGGATTTCAATCTTTTTCTTAAACTGACCTTTCAGCACTTGACTACCTTCTTTCTGTAAATCACACTCAAAACTAAAAGACAGAGAGTTACAATCTATGATCCCAGTAACTGAAAATCAGATACTATGCTTTTCATCCAGGAATCTCTAAACAGTTCACAGTGTAAGCATTATTATTTCTATCTATAGGGGAAAATTTGAACCAGATGTGACTTTCTCAAAATTGTTGCTAAGAATCAATGCCAAACCCCAGAATAACACTTGGCTTTCCCCCTACTAAGCCACATTAGTTGTCTCCCACACAGAAGTGACACCAGCGATAAAAAAAGCATTTTCAATGTATCTGCAAAGCTGGCATGAATTACCAGAGTTTAACTGTATGGGTTATTACCCATCCTGCTGTTCTCAGCCAATAACTGGTCTCTATGGCTACAAAAGGCATTGCTCAGTGCTAAAAGTAGAAACCTAATTCAGTCTAGGTACATTTAATTACAAAAGCTCATTAACTCTATCAGTGAACCATAGAAAAATGCTCAGTAATCTCACATTTCACCTACTACAATCACAAAGGCTCCCTCACAGGTGCAGGCCCTCACCTCGAGGAAAAACAAGAAAAAAAAGTTTAAAAAAAAGTTCTGTCAAAGCACAAAATTAAAGTGCACCTGAGTGCTGGAGCAAATGTCCAGCCTGATGTAGCCAGCTGTGCCACAAGTACAGAACAAAGCACACTTATTAAGAAGGGAAGGAGAGGCCATACACAGAATCATGGCTTGGGCCAGGCAGCCACAGAAATTTATGAAAGAAATCCTGTTGAGCACACCCTAGGCCCCTACTAAAGCAAGTTCTCAGAGCAACTTTTCTGCCTTTTCATTGTGACCAAGGGCTGCCATCTTCACCTGAGCACAGAAGCCACAACATGACACTGAGCTGTGTTTTGTATCAAAACCACAAATGACTGAAGCATTCGGTCATCCACATTTTGATGCCAATGAATAGAATCCAAAATCATGCTCACTATTAACAAGTACTAGACATTTCAAAATGTCTCTAATCTTAAAGGATTATTCAGCAAAACTCAAGCATCTTTATAATGTATTTTGCCTGTCAAAAATCTATTCCAATAAAATCAGCTTCACATACACACAGATGAAATTTATTATGATGTTCAAACCTTCCACTGCCCACAAATTAAATGGCAACTGGTGTCTAGTTTTGATTATAGCACCATGCTGAAATATTATCTACATTTGCAAGAAGGTCTTCTCATCAAACAGAAATGCTCTTTTCCCTTTCTCTTCAAACTACAAGCTCTTTTTCTACAATTATCTATTTAGTGCTATATTTTGTTGTCCATTGGACACACCTTTAATACAACAAAACCACCCTTTACAAAAATAGTTGTTCTTCACCTCTGTGGATTGCAAGCTTTTTCTATTCAGTTGGACTTAAAATAAAGCATCTAATGGGTTAGACTGGATAAGGTTAAACCAGGTTTACATTTCTGTTTTCTCAACAGTTGATTTAATAAGAGAAAATATTTAGATGGAATACATGAAACCTGTCAGCTTCACTCTGAAAGGGTTCGGATGTTGCTTAGAGAGAAACAGTCATTTGATAAAATATAAAAAGCAATGTGCAAATGAATTATGAATATGCAGTTAAGAGTGCTCACTTTCAGGAAAAGACAAAATAAATATACTTTCATTGCCAGATATGTATATGAAGATCATTATCAAAGAAGGCATTATAAAAATAATAATGCTTCACATCACAACGCAAACATGCAATCACTCAGTTCTTCCTCCTAACACCCTGAATTAATTCTTACCTTCTTAAATGTCTTTAAGCAATGTTCTCAACAGCAAAGCATATCACTCTTCAGCTGTCCACATTCAATGGTATTCTTCTGCCTTCGAAAAATAAGTCATCAGATTTAACATCCTTAGTTACTTGAATTTAGTTCTCCAGTTTTGCTTATGCTCTCTTATACAAGACACTACTGAAATACAAAGAGTACCTGATTTGCTGTGCCTGCATCTGCATGTTGACTTTGTGACTTCAGCAGGTGTCTAAACTCACAGCATTGTGAACTGTGGGTCCATCCACGGGATTAGGACCTTCCAGTATACAGCTATGCAAAGTTATCCATTCCAGAATTGCAAAGGGGTATGAGCAGGCTGTAGGAAAGTAACAGATGCAGAATGCAAATGTTATGACAAATTAGAGGCTAACGTCTCAATGAAATTAACTGTTTTATAAGCTTTCCCTCTTTTTCTAGGCTTTGTTGTTTCGGTTGTGACAGCCTGCATTCTGGGAATTCTTATCATTCTTGCAGTAGCCTTCTGCCTACTGAAGAGGAAGAGGTAAGATGTCTGCCTGTTCTAACTCAGGAAGTCAAACCAAATTTTTCTTCTGACACAAAGAAGTGCTTGTGTGTCCAAACACCTTGCACAATTTTTATAGTGGTAATGTTTGATCTTTTATAAGACGTAATCTCTTCCTATAAGCTTTGATTTGTTTTTATTACTGTAGACATGATTTCTCCTGTATCATATACTCCATTCTATTTTAATGCCAGCAAAATATGTTTATATGGTCAAAAGGCCTCTACTTGTGCCACAGCGGACACCATTCTGCCACTGCAGGAATGGTTGTTCTTGTGAAAAGCAACCATAAGGTTGTTTTTCCACAAAGCAAAAATTACTGGAATACGCTCACATAAACCCTTAAAAGTTACAAGGACAGAAAATAGGGAATTGCATATGAGTGCTCAGGGAAACACAAAACCAACTCCCACTCGAAGAACTGACTGCTGCCACAAGCAGTTAGAAAATGAGACTCCCTTTCCAGACTAAGACGAATGAGCAGGCTGGGTTGATAACAGCCTTACCTACTTTTTCTGTTTCTCAGTTGCAATTTGTTCTTTTTCTTTTTGCTAGCATTGTTGCTCCAAATTGCTTTTCAAATACTTTAATTTTTTTTTCCCAGAATAGTAAGTGAAACATGAGGGGAATGGGTTTTCAGAAAAAAAACTCTCCTAAAGGCCACATCATTTAAGGGGAAGAAATCTGGACTGACAAGGGATCGTTGTTTGTCACCAAAGCCAAATTCTGGAAAAAAGACTAAGATTACAAACTTTTCTACAGCATGATCCCTTTTGATCAGCATTATTTCTGCCACACCAAATATATTCTCCTGAGATATTTGTAATAATAAGCTACTGTGACATTTGCGCTGGTACACAGAAAAATAATCTCATGCGTGCATAATGGACCATTTTAAGTAACCAATGGTGCATTTCTTTCATTGGAATTACAATTATTCAATACATTTATTTTATTTTAGCTGCAAAAAGGAATGCAAAGACAACAAAGAAACCGTCTACAGACCAGGAATGTACAAGGAGGAAGAGGACATCTCCAAACTTTGATATCCTGCTCTGTCACAAAGCCTCTTTCCATTCATAGCACTTATTTATTTTGCATTGTTGGAGGATATCACTTGTTCTTTGCTAATGATAAGCCTCAAGAGTGTTCTAACAATGAACCAGACAGTTTTCTGTAGTCCCTGTTCTGTTTTCTAGGGATATATGACCAGTGAATACTCCTGAGCTAAATTCCTTACCTCATTCTTTTCATGTTTGCTGCGTACTGACTCTGGGTCTTTTAATTTACTTTTACAGTTAATCCTAAATACCAATTTTATGGTTTGTTTAGCGCAGATTTTCCCACAGGTATTCAAATCTGAAGACATTCATGAAGCTACAAGCATCTTCCCTGCTAAATCAAGGTATTGGTTTTAGCATCATGAATGTAAACAAGATAAAAGTCAGTGTGTATTTGAGACCAGAATTTCAACTAGGTTGTTCAGTGGATAGTTTTGAAAATCACAGCAAATGATAATACACCCACCAGTGGCTTTGTAACAGAAATATTAGAGGAAAAGACAAGTGTAAAGGCAATGAGAGCCATATGGATTGTTGACACCATTCAGACCCAGGGACTCATTGCTGAGAAACAACTAACTACTGCTAGGGAACCACTCACTTTCCAGTTTTTTCATGGCCTCACAGATCTGTTATGGACATCAGCCTCTGTCTGTCATTGGAAATAAAAAAGTATTTTGTTCTATTATCCTGCTCTTATTTATAGCACGTTTATGAATGATGTGGAGATAATGCAATTGCTGCTGCTTTTAAGCAGAGTTGCCATTTAATCATGAAATCTTGACTGATTTTACAGTATGTATTACAACTGCAATTATAGAGTACATGGTTTCTCTGATTTAGTAGCCTAGTAATTTAATTATTAGAAATCAATCAAAATCATGTTTTCAAATCTCATAAGATACTCTTTCTTGAGTCTCATTATGCATTTTTGAAAGTGAGAAGCATAAACCTATCTCTGTTTCCACTGAAAACAATGTGAAAAGTCATTGACTTCAGGAAGAATAGGGTTTAGCCAACCTAGCCCTAGATGGATAGAAAATTCCTATTAAATTTAACATGTAAATTGAGGATCTGCAATGCTTATACTTCAGTATACAGGCAGGAAGTGACTGAGCACAGGCTTATACCTAAAAGACCTTCAGATCAGAATGCTGCTAAATACAACTGGGGAAATTCCAATCTGAACTAGACACTCAGATCCATTTTACATTCAGTAGCACCAACACATTTGTGAATTTAAGTAAATAAATTGTTATTGTAGGGTTTTTTTTCCTTTAAAGATGGCAGATGCATACTTGTGTTTTAGATTCTTCCCCTTCCACCTCCAAGAGACTTATCTCATCTAAGTTTAAGACCTAATCCTCAGTTTTCAATTTATTACCCATGATGAAACATATAAATTAAATACTAAATCATTTGTCTTACTATTGCTGAAAGTTACAACTGAACTACTAAGTTCTCACATGTGTGGAATCCATGAGGAGGTTTGAAGTGTGCATTTCAAACAGCTGACGAAAGTCAAGTTATGAAGTAAACAAATATTGTTATGTTTTCCTCCCCTTAAATTCAAGAAGCCATCAGTTATTCTAAATGTGTGGAGAGAATATAGAGAATATTAGACACTATCTGGGATGCTGTTGAGGTAAAAAGAAGTCACTGTCCCTGCATAATAAGCAGAGTTTCAGATTTTGAAGGGAGCCACCTGCAGTGAAGAAAGTCTAAGTCTCCGTGAGGATCAGGGAAATATAGGATGGTGCTATGCTAACTTCACAGTGAGGATGATGGAAAGTCTGCAAAAATAAAAATTAAGATAGTTCAACTAAGTAGGAGGAATCTAAGTAACATCCACAGTTCTTCACGTGAGAAGAGATGTTTGGTGTCAAACAGCTGGGTAGGTAAAATGAAATGGTGTCATTGTAAAGAAATCAAGAGCTGTTCAAAAACCCAGAGTCCTGTAATATGCAGTGTGTTAGCTGCAGCTGCCTGTCTTAGAGCTTCATCCACATCCATTTCCAGTGCTCAGGATCACAGAAGGTCAGATTCAGACCCAGTAACCACAAACTGAAGGAACACATCAAACTACAGAGATAGACAGGAAAATCATGGCTGGGTAGATGGATACACAGATGTGGACAACTGGAATGTTCACCTTAACTTTCACACTACAAATAAATCATGTTTGTACCTCTGCTTGTTTTCTAGTGGCCTGATAATTTACCCCACTTTCCACTTCTCCTGCTATCAAGACCTTAAACTGATCAGTGAACTCATGAAACCAGATGCCATCAAGTGGCTCAGGACAACCAGCATCACTGCCAAACATCGCTTTCTTTATTATTTCCAATTTTCTGAAATTTCAAAAGAAAACTGTGAATAGTTATCCTAACTCATTGAGAGTATTTTGAAAAATCAAATCATGATTTAATTGTGGTGTGGTGTGGGCTTTTTTAACCACAAATATAGCTTGGGACATAAAAGTTCAAAAGGACACTGTGATGTTTCTATTACTACCTTGCAACGAATATTTAAATCTTATTAACATTTTATTTGTTTTCCTTGTACTTAAAAAAAGACAAACATTTTTCTTTGTCACTAGAAAGTGTAAACTGGATTTTAACCTACCTCAGAGACCTCTTTAAAAGAAGGCTGTAATTATATGCTCTACATTTCAAAAATACCAGATAATCAGGAATATCACAGAAGGTAAAATCTGACACTTTCAGTTTTGGCTGCCGTTCATCAAGTAAACGTTTATGGACAGATTTCAAAATCCCTGTACTTTAAGCCCAAAAGAAGCAAACAGAAGATTTTGCAACACACAAAATTTCCCCATACATTTATCTTTGAAAGTGACTGATGGATGGCCTTACACTGGCTGGACAACACTGTGGAGTGGATGTATGCAACTGACAAAAGCAGTATAAGCTGACATAAGTATCCAGCACCAGGATATGCTGAAGTGTCCATTTATTAAACATGAATGCTTAGCATGTGCTTGGCTCTTCACAACGGGAACCAATAGCTCACACAACCAGTTTAACGTTTTGGTAGTACCAGTTTTAGATCATATGATTACACTAAAAGCTTTTCTTGACGATCCTGGAGGCTCCACACACACTCTAACCTAGAACAGTAACCCACTTACTGCATAGCTTTAGATAACTTAGGTATTCACTACTTTTTCAGAAACTTATACTCTCTTCCATTCTTCGTAGAGCCATAGAGACATATAGAGCAATTGTCTGTGGATGAAAATTGCTATACCTCAACTGAAGTAATACATACCATAATTCACATTAGCTGCTGATACTTACCTAGACCTTAAGAGAAGAAGGAAAAAAGACCCTCAAACACTACTACATTTAAAATGTGTGGGTTTATTAAATCAGATCTCCTTACTGAAGTCAGTAAAATATATGTGAACAAATGTAAAACTAAAAATTTATGACAATTTAAAAGAACAGCACTTGGAAATTTTGCACATTTTCATTAAGACATTAGTTTTATTTGAGCAAAATACATATATTGCAGAGTCTCAGAAAAAAAAGCAAAAATAACTAATTTTTTTTTTTAAAGAATAATTAACAACTGTTACCAAAAAAAAAAAAAAAATATATGCAAGAGAAACAGTTTCTGATTCCAGAGAAATGAAATGGCACCATCTAGTGACTTACAAATGAGAAAATCAAGTCAGGAAAGTTGTCACTTCTTTTACTTCCACATACCACATATTCAAGTTTGTAAACAACAGCAAAAGACAATGTAAAAATAAACATGAATTCTGGAACACTTACTGTGGAACAAGGACCTGAAAGTTAAGTGCTACTACTCAAAGATTATTTTTCTACCAAAGTAGGTGCCTATAACCTTTATTATATTAAAATGTTTTTGGAGGCAAATACAACATAAATTCAATAGTTACACACTACTGACCAAATTATCTTCCTGGGAAAGCCAATGCTTTTTAAGCAATGGCAACAACAACAACAACAACAACATATTAAGGAGTTTTCTAACAATTAATGATAACACACAGAGCCACCAAAATTTATTAATAAAAAATGAATAACTTGAGGATGCATCTAACTCTTCACTAATAAAAATCAAGTATGGCAGTGGCCCCTTCTCTTCAATTAATAACAAAATATCATATTTGCACCATGATCCTACCTGTATATATTCTCTGTTTCACATTTCCAGCAGATTGCTTAAAAGCTGCCAGCATAGAACGTTTCTAAGTTATTTTTACAGAACTAAACTTCAACTGCTTCTGTACAGATTGCATGCATTTTATAAAATCTAAGAATTCATCCACTAGAAAAATACAGACAAAAGCAGAATGTTTGCTACTTTTTATATTCTTTCCTCCATGCTTTTCTTAAAGGAATATATTGAAGAAAAAGAAAAAAAAGTAGCCACATTTTTCTCAACAATAAGTCATATGCCCTCTAGAGGACTATCAAGGAGGGCTTTTCCTTTAGGAATTGCTACACAAAAAGTGAGAGTGAAGGAGGTGGCGTAGTGGAGATTCTATACTCTTCAGACATTTTTCACCAATGATTCCTCTTTTGTTCTTTCCTTTCTGTATGTATTTAATAAATAAAAAGAACAGTTTCTTTCTTTGCTAGAAAAGCTAAGTCTCCAGCAACTTTAAAAAAAAACCAACACCAAAACCCACCACTGTCAACTTTTAGGATGCCCCTAAAAGTGGGACAGGTTGAAATTATAGCATCAGATAAATATCTTTTTTTTACACGGAAACAGACTGAAAATACTTTGTGAAGAACTAGTGACCCGTAGTTCTGCTGGCTTCTTGTGATATTATCCATAGTTCTATGGCAGGACAAAGAATACTACCTATTGCTAATAAAAATAAGATATATAATGTTAAGTGTTTATTGTAATAGGGACAAAAGCCATTAAGAAAAGCAAAAGACATGAAAGTTAGCATTGTTCCATATTGCTGCAATCTTCTGTGAAAACAAGTAAAAAAAAATCATCAGGGAAATTACAGAAGAGCAAGGTACTACAAGGGACTACAGGTATGGACCATTTTCCAAGAATATATGGATAAAATCCTTTCTGTTTGGAACAAGCACTGAGTCAATTTTATCCACAAACTTGAATGCACGCAGCTGTCCCAGATCAAATTATCTATTTCTACAGACCACTTCACCACACAGATACCTATTTTAGCTTTAGCAGAACATAGAAACATGTATTTGAACAGACTGCTCTTCCTCTTTCAAAACTGATTTCAGTTGAAGCTGAAACTTCTGCCTGCAAGAATGGTTTTCAGCTGACACATAGTAAGGGTTCTTAGAATTAGTCTTTTGAGAACATCTATAGAGCTCACATTAACTTCTACAAAAAAAGTATGATTTTCAAAATGTTATTTAAAAAAATTTATTTGTAAATATGTGGGACTATTATTTACAAAAATTGTCACTTGTTTTAACCATCATGGAGGCAAACATAGTGGAAGCTCACAGACTCCCATTTGAAATTATGACTTTTCCAATCTCAGCTACAGATACAGTCATGGGACTAAACTGGCAAATCCTCCTGGTCATAAAAAGCATTAAAATAAGGAAAAGCCATGTTAAAGCATCTTCTGATTTTAAAATTTATGAATACCCTGAAGAAAAAGGCATGCAAGTGATTCAAAGAGAATACATGAACAAATACGCCTTCTTAGGACTGGCTGTTAGTATATTTTGTCTTTAAGTTAGTTGCTCTAAACTTTTGATAAGCTAATGTTCACCCACTGAATTAGTTACACAATTAAAAAGAGATACATTTAACTGCTCCCAAAGTTAAAGGTAAAAAAAGGTAATTTCTACTAATCAGACTATTAATAATAGACTTCACAAACATTTAAATTCTAGGACCCTGCACATACTGGAATTGAAGTAGCAGAAAATTTCATTGGAAGACTTGCTTGTGCTCTAAACCTCGCTTTTGATGTAGGTGAAACTCTGCAGGGGATGCTGACCTTGTTGGAAACCACTGCTCTAGATCCAGAATGACAGACTTGTCATGGATTCTTTCAAGAGGCACTTAAGCATCCGACATCTCCTTTAAAGATAGAAGGAGCATGAACCTTTAGGTCTTAAATTAGTGAAACAAGTGAGTGTGCTGGTATACCATCAGGGTATGGGGGTGTCTTTTGGTGACCAACTGCACAGAGCGATTTTATTAACAGATTATATCACTTAAAATATTCTACCTATGGTAAATGGACAAACTTTTCTGTGTTGATGATCTCAGCCACCTCTATAGCTGAGTCTTTTATTACTAATGTAATCTAGTAATTTGCATAGTTATCATCTTGGTTATCAGTCTTCATCTTGGTTGCACAGAAAGTGCTTAGGGCACTCTGACTTCATACATCTTTTCATGCTGTAAGCACAATCATGTCTCCACACAAGGCATGCACATCCATCTATCAAAAATCTGTCAAAAGTCCAGCAGAATCAAGTATCTAATTAATTGGTATGGAGACACCAATCAAAATCAGTGTTGGTTGCCTTTTCCTCAAAGCAAGAAGATTTTGGAAAGATTTTTGCAACACACATTAAAAGTTTGCAATTATTTGGAAATTGAAAATAAAAATACTATCTTTTTCTCTTGTTTTAACATCAGAAATCAATCTCTTGAAAGATAACTGGCAAAAACAACCTAATTATTGTTTTGCACGTATTACCTGAATTAAGAAGCTACCCATAAAGGACATCTACTGTCTGACATTACATATGACAGATTTTATTTCTGTCATAAAATGGCAATTACAAGGTAAAGTCTATCAAAGAATTCTATATGCCTAAACTGCATGGAATTCCAGGTCAGTGAAGCAAGCTGTTGCTTCTGCACTCAACCACAGTCACCCATCTGACATTTTATCCAGCAGTCATAAGACATATCATGACATCAAAGGCTACCTTATGACACTACAATGCAATTCTCAGAAAAATTACCTGACTTTGTGATCTCATTTAGATGAAATTTAAGTAAGTGAAAAACCACTCTTAAAGGCCAAATTAAATATTTCATCCTATATCCTTAAGCTTAATCTCTTTGATCTTTATAGAAAGAGATACAGTGATAAGTTAAAGAAAACTGACAGGCAGTAATAACATGAAAACTTCATAAAATATGGTGGAAAGGAAGTTTGCAATAACAATACTAACTTTTATTGAAGAGCTGTGATAAATGAAATATAACCTACTTTAAATGCTCTTTCTTTCCTAGAGGTGACCCTTCCTATGGAAGAAAGTTAAAGGGTTAATCAATATGGTTAACTTATTAGCTATGTTTGATCTCAAATTTGCATCATAGAACCAAATTTAAAAATCAGAGTTCCTAAACTTTATTATTTCTTTTGAGGCTGAAATAATTTTATTTTCTAACTCTTGAGAAAGTATGTTGCCACAGGAGAACTGCTGATATTGAATACTGTTAGCTATTTGTCCAATAAAATTCCACACTAAAGGAATCTCCAGTGAATGGGAAATATCATATGACTGACTTCAAAAGTCTCTTGTAGGTAAATTGTAATAGTTCCCAGTGTAGAACAGAAAATATCCCTCCAGAGGTGAGCACATTTTTACATGCCAATTATTAATGACTACCACCAATTTTCACAGCAACAAACCACACAAGGGAAAAAAGTCCTAAAAGACAAGAGTCCTAAAATCAAAGAAGGAAAAAAATCCAAAGAACTGTTGTTATTCATATTTCACTTTCCCCTAGCATCTGAAATTTCTAATAAGGATCTCCATGGGGTAAATAAGTTGCTTAGAGAGTTGTAGAGTAAATAACACAAAAGGAATACACTCTAAAGAAGACTGCATTTCCTATGTCAAGCAACTATTTTTTAATTTTAAGAAAAATTAAACTAGCAATTTAATCTCTTATGGGAACAGGGTGGTTAAAAAACAGTTAAATATCTCTACCCATTTATGCAAACTACTGAAAGAGGAAGGACTAGACTAATTACACTGTGAGAAACTGCAGAAAAGCAGGACCAGCTTCTAAAAATACTTGGTAAAGTCAGTTTCCTACCTTAGCTACAGTTCTTGGGAATAACCTGTCAAGCACCAAAGCAACAGCAAACAGAAATTAATTTAAAAGTGCATATGAAAATGGAGGGCCTACCTAAAGATTGGAGCTGGAACAGGCCCAAGTTGGCAAACACAGGGCTGCACACAGCAGGGCTCGGGGCAAGGCCTTCCCCACGTGGAACAACACCCTGGGCACCTCTACAGGACATACCAGCCCTCTGGGGCAGCTGGAGCGGGACAGAGGCTGCACACCACTGCACCCAGGGTGCTCATGCACTCGTGACTACTCACTGTAATTCAGCATTTGGACCTTCCTCACAAAAAGCTCACAGAGTAACCAAACCTCAGTCACCACCACATAGAGATCCCAGGTTTTTTACACCAAGGACTACAGGACTGAGGTGTCCACGCAGCACAGCCTGTACCTGGCATCCCCAGCACTCTGCCCCAGAAGGGTAACTGAGGGCATGGAACACAGGCTGGGGCCGTTTATGACCAATGGGCGCAGCTGCTGAGGATCCCTTGGGCCAAGGTCGCCGGTGGCCACCTGGGCCTGAGAGGACATGTTCCAAGACCACGCAAGGGGTGGTTTTCAGGGGCAGATATGGATGTGCCCGGAGCCACGCGGCTCGGCCTGCAGACCGCGCTGGCATACCCGGCCGCTGGGCATGGGGTACACCGAGGAGTCGGCCCCGCTGAAACGTCGAAAGAGAAACCAAGCCGGGGATGCCTGCAATCAGCGTCTCGGGAAAAGGCCCCACCCACAGGGAAGGCCCGCCTGGGCGAGACCGAGACACAGGGCCGGCTGTCCGGGAGTACGCGGCGGCGCGACTGCAGGGAAGCGGAACCGGGCCTGGGCCAGAGAACGCCTCACCCGGCCGGCGGCAAAAGACAGCCTGCGCGCGAGACGGACCCGCTGCCCCCGAGAGCGCCCACCCAGTGAGGAGGGAGGCGGCGTACGCCTACAGAGCGCCAGCGCGAGGATGACGAGCCCGCGCTCAGGAATGGCGTTCCCTGGCCCAGCGAGACGCTGGCTCCGGCGGCTGCTGAAACGAGGGGCAGCTGACAGCGGCTTGGTCCTGGGCGGCCCAGCCCCAGAGAGGGTATCCCCCCTGCCGCGACCCCGCTGTGCAGGGGGACCTGTGCTCAGATCTCGGCACCGTGCGTTTGCACGGAAACGACTGCATTTTGTGCCAGAAAATTTGGACCTGCGCTAGCAGTCCGGCCTACGCTGCCGGGGCTGGAGCGGCTGTCCCCCACACCCTGGGACTGGCTCGGCCGCTACTTCCCGCCGCCTCGGTATCTCCCGCAGCCCGGGAGGCTTCCCTATACTCGGGTGTGCAGCTGCCCGCCTGAACGAACCTTCCTATCTGGCCACCCCTGCCTCCCGGGCTGTGAGGTGAAAGCGTAGAGGTCGCTGGTGCTGCGCGGGGGGGTGCTGCTGCCCTTAGGCGGTGCCGGGCGGGAAGAAGGGTCGCGCTGCATATACGCCGGGAGACAAGAGAGGAGACGGCTCAACTCTACCTTGCGCTCTGCTGGGTTTTTCCCTCCCCTCCCTTGAAACTGATAAATTTCTGCAGACGAATGTAGCACTGTGTGCTAAAGAGGACGTGGCACTCAACAATTAATTGAATTGTATTTTTGAAGGATGGCCCTGTTCCACACTTGGCCAAGGGAGGGGCTTAGTCATTTCCTAATCATAAGTAGATTTACCCTTGCTGTCCTGGAAAATTACTTAAAGAGTATTTAAAATACAGATGGTTGCCTTTTTCCCTGTGTTTTATTCGTTCAGCGCATAAATGTGAGTTTTACACCGTCATTTCATTTCAGGGGAGGAGATTCAGAAGTAGTACTTGTCAGGATTAGACATTACTCTCATGGACAAAACTTGCTCAGCCTTCTTGGAAAAACTGCATCCATCATCTAGAATACATACCAGAGCTCATTAGGTGCTATGGTGCCTGCAGAATTTTTTAATTTTTTTTAAAGAAAAAGCATTATTAACCTAACATGCCCTTCAGCTGTACTTAAGTAAAGACAGCACTTTTCTTTAAATATGTGCACATTCCCCGTAGTCCAACAAGAGTATGTCTGTAGATGAAACAATGCTGAAAGTATCACAAATTGCGAATGTAGGCAGATGAGAAAGGTGCCAGTGGGGTAGTTCTTTTCTGTTACTAAGATAAGTACATCCACAGTAGCATCATGTCTTTATGCTGTTCCACAAAGATGTTAAACCAAGTCAGAAGAGTTAGTGAGTACAATGGTAACAATTTGCTCAGAAATCAAAAACTATTTTGAAACAAGTCCATCAATCTGAGAAACCAGTGCCTGCCTCACACAAGGCCTTGAGATACCACTCATAGCTGTGTATCACAGACAGGCCTTTGGAGTGGTGGCAAAAGCAGAAAAAGTCACAAGTAGGAGTAAGTTATCTCAGTCATCTATTCAAGGAAGGTAGTTAAGACTAAAAAGGGTGAAATTCTCAATACTTAGTGAAAGTGTACAGAATTCATGTTCATTTAGAAGTCAGTACAATGTATTCAGGGGGAGAGGTCACACTTTCCCCAATTCATTAAAGATGTTAATTCCCCAAATGAGGAAAATGTTCATAGCCTGGCCAAAACTAACAACTTTATTTCACAAACTGAGGGAACAAGGTGTACAGGAATTTATGTAACATTTCATCCGAGCCCATCACCACTAAACTTCTGGTGTGAAGAAGACAGTAAGAAAAAAAAAAAACCAAACGGAGAAAACTATAAAACATTCCAGAGTACTAGAAATTCTCTTCAGTATGTTTCACATCCCATTCCATGCCCTTTCTTTAAGACTCTAGATGGCAAAACCATAAATGAAGCTTTTATATTGCATAATGTTATATCTCATGAAGATTAGAATCTTTCTAAAGAAAAATTATTCCAAAACCTTATACTGATGACTTTGGTATATTTCAAGAATTCTAAAGAGTCACTAGTCAACCACATTGGAAAAAGAATCATTAAAAATATAACCCAAGCATTTACCAGATTATAAAAACTTTATTTATTTATTCCTTAGGCTCCTCACGGGGGTGGCTCAACCATTAGTTGGATTTTGTCAGCAGACAAAACCATTCTTTCCTTAGGTTTGCTAATGTTCATACCAATTGTGAGTCACTGCCAAACCACAGTAATTTGAAAGTCAAGAACTACTGCTAATATAATAGCCAACAAACATTTCCGTCAAATCCCTTAATATTCAGAGTTGAAGGAAGCTGGACAAACAATATTAGCTA
The DNA here is from genome assembly GCA_033439905.1 of Ceryle rudis. Taxonomy (NCBI): domain Eukaryota; kingdom Metazoa; phylum Chordata; class Aves; order Coraciiformes; family Cerylidae; genus Ceryle; species Ceryle rudis. The sequence continues at coordinate 29,386 of JAAGNO010028253.1, read as the reverse complement.
TATTACCTCATGGTATTTGTGCCTCAGGTTAAAGTCATACCTTTCACGTAATACTGATTTAAAACAACAACAGAAAATATTAACAGCTTAAGGGAGTAGAAAATTCTTAAACTGGAGACTGTGTCTCATGTTATTTTTACCAGCATTGCTCAGAAGTTACTTTGGAAGGGTATTTCATGACACTAAATGTCTGTAAAAATGGTTCCTTATGAAGCTGAAGGTCATTGAAACAAAACAGATTTAAGCAGTCACTACAGGAATAGAGGATATTTCAGGAGAAATCCAAAAAGCAGTCAAGTTTAGGAACAATCAAAGTCATACAAAAATCCCTGTGGTTTCCCAATGAAGTTAAGCAAAGCTTTACAGATGCAACTCAGCTAGACACCTTTCCACAACAGATGTGTAGAAAATAGAGCGGAAATGCCAACTGTATAAAATATGTGGAATATTTCATACAAAATACTCCAAATACTTTTCATTATGTCATTTTTATTTGAGACACACATTGTTGTAAAAAAATTCACATGGAATAAGAAAACCATTGGGAGTGGTTTTTTTTAGGGCTTGGTTTTTTGGTTTGTGGGTTTTGTTGTTTGGTTGGTTTTGTTGGGGTTTCTTTTGTCTATACACATCGATACACAATTAATGATTAGGTTTACAAGTTAACTACAAGTTCACCTTTATCTGCAGGAGCTTTTCACATTACACCTTTATACCAGAAATAAAATGTGCTTAAACACACACAACAGAACACTTCTATTTGAAAATTAAGCATTTTCTCAAGGACTGTATTTTTATTCCGAATTTAGGACCTACATACCATTAAAATACTGTAATTGAAGTTTTATTTGCAAAAATGTTTGTAAGGCCATAGGAATGCACTAAAATAGTTAAATTCACTAGAACCAAGAAAAATCAACAGAAATCCTTCTTTCATGGAGGAAAGAAATACACATTTTATTAATAATAAAGAGAATGGTATAAAGCAGTTCAGTGAATGGAGGAGAAAAAAAGACCTATTATCTCCTACAGACCAATTCTTAAGAGGTTTCAGTTACATTGATCGACAAATAACAGATGCATTTTCACAAATAACATTTATGCATTCTACATATTATTCATATACTTTCAAATCATTATCCATTCACAATATTTTAATGTGATATGTATATTCAACAGTCCTTTATTCACTGCAAACACTATCCACTTAACTCACCTGACTTCAGCAGACTAGAATGGGAAAGGTACTTAAAATGGGAAATACTTTCTGAAAAAAGAACTACAGGTCTGAAAAGTCAATTAGCATTTTTGAGACTGTCCCCCAAACAGAAAAGTGAGTTGTGTGAAGTTTCATGAGTGCTTTAAGCTTTACCAATAACAGAACTTCCAGTGAGTAAGTAAATCAAATATTCTATACATACACTCAACAAAAACTTCTTGTGAATGTTTTGCAGAGCACAGACTGAAAGCTAAAATTGCAAAGCACTGACACCAGTTTGGTGGGGGTTTTTTGGTTTTTTTTTTTTTTTTTTGTTTGTTTGTTTGTTTGTTTGTTTGTTTTTTCCCCAAACTATTTAGAAAAATATCAGTCAAGGTATAGTGCAGGGAAAGATCTCAAAACTCCAAAGCATAAGCAGCATTTTTGTTTTATGGAAATCCAGCAAAAAATGTCTGCCTTTCCTGAAAGGTTAATGGCAATTTCTGGAACAAAACAGAAATACATTTGCTGCTTAATGAATAATAATTATATGACTTCCATTCTAATGGACATTAGAATACTAACTAGTTAACTGAGGTATAGTTAAGAGTCCGTCAAAATCTAGATTATATAGTCTTGTGTAAAGTAGCAACAGAGACTGCACAAACATAGTGATATTAGGAAAGTCTGTAGTACCCAGCATCTGATGCATGGGCAGAACATACCATTTATCATCACCCACTTGGAAAATATCGCTAAAAAAATTCCCAGTAAAACATACAGCTGATTTGCACACTAAGATACAGCACATTTTTCAGTGTCTGACAAGGCAGACTGTACACAGAAAGAGGTCTAGACTGACCAAAAGTTAGCACACCAATAAAGTGCAGCCACTCAGCTATTTAATACTGCTGGAGAAGAGGAATGGGGGCAAAATAACAAAGAAAGAGAGAGAAATCTGCATTTTACCTTATCCATAAGACCACATGAAATTAGAATTCTTCAGTTTCAGCAGGGGACAACAAAATTGCATTAAATTCTTCTACAAATAGAAAAAGATGAACTTTACATGAACATTAAGCAAAGTGAAATATTTACTGCATTACTTTATCATGCATAAAGTGAATTTCCTATGGTCTTATCCCACAGTTATGTACAGTTTAGCACAGCTAAATGTAAGAAAATAGCAAGGTTGTTTTGTTCCCCCCACCCCCACCCCTCCTATACAGAGCAGATACCCCAATTCGCTGCTGCTTCAAGAAGCACTTCATAGACTCTACTACTTACAGGCTCTTTCAGAGGGAAGTTCATGGAGACTAATATTGAATGAACATTTAACCACACAGCAGAGACAGGAAAAACAACACAAAGCATTCTGTAAATGGTGCCAAACACAGAACATGTCAGTTTTGGTTTGCAGACAACCCCTGAGATAAAAAATCAAAGTATTACGACACCAAATAAGTCAGAGGTAAATTATTGAAGATAAACAACATTCACAATTGGTGTCACAACACTTTCTGTATAGGAGCACTTTTTTTTTTTAACCATACAGAAAACATAACTGCTTCAGCCTGTCCAAGAAAAACATCAAGGGTAGACAACAAAGCAGTGAGGGTTGCTTTGTTTTTTCACTAAACCTTGCTGCCATGATTTTTCTGTTTTAGTGCAGCAACAGCAGTTTATGCAATTTGCCATCTAGCTACAATAACTATGTCTATTAAACTACATGTGGGGACAGGTTGATAACCACTTAACACTTTATGGAACCAGCTACTAATGTTAAATCCTTTAAAAATCAAAAGTCTTTAAATTGGCCTGTTCACTTTGAAAATACTTACAACAGACTCAGAGATGACAAATTTCGTACGTGACATCACTAAATGAAGTGGTTATCTGTGGTAACAACCAACTCCCTGTTCACAACTCTAGACAATGTAGTGAGCAAAAGCAAGCATGTCAGATGTTAACTTTAACAATAACAGAATGCACCTATCCCCTAGTAACATGCTGGACACAAACTTGTACTTAAAGCTTACAATGGTCCAAGTTTGGCACATCACAGAACTAAAGCACCTATTTTAATTGATCATTGAGGAAATTTTTCAGCAGACAATAAAAAGCAGTAGAACAGACTAGGTTCTACAATGCTCAGTTGAGTAAAAAAAGGCAACTATGTTTCAACTCTGCTTCTAACAGTCGAGGTCACTGTACCAGATTTTGATGAAAAAATAACTGCTTGAGCAGACCAAAGTGGGCTTCACACATTCATCACTAACTGCATAACCAATAGTAATACATTATAGCCCCAGTGCAACCCTTTCCTTACAGAACTTTATCTAAACTTTATCAAGCACACAGGAAGCTAGTTTTTTGACAACTCTGTTGTCAGGGGTCAATGTTTACAGACATAAACAAGCTATCCTTAGAATTACAGTAGAAATGGAAGTCACCTTTAGAAGCAGTCATTTCTGAACAAATGAATCCATAAAGAGGTTACTCAAATCTCATGCATTCAGCTTCCACAAGCCACTTAAGTGATAGTGATGAGGCCAATCTGTGACAACGACTTTAACTCCAGAATGTACTTCATCATCAGAAACAAAAAAAAGGTGCAAACAGTTTGAGCTAACAAAGGGAAGTGAAGTGAGGAAAGACACTGTTTATTCAGATAACTGAAAGGTGCATCTGTGAATCAGACAGTGACTGGCAATTCAGAACACAACTTTGCTAAATCTGTTAAAGAAAGAAGATCAACACACTACATTCAGAATAGAAGCCACAACTTCTGTATGAACAGATTTGTGCATCTAAGAGACAAAACCCATACAAATTGTTAAATGCCAATTCTTCCTGTAATTCTCATCACCAGAGCGTCAACATCCATACTGCAGTCATGGCCACAAATACACAGCATAGAAAATAATGGAAGTGGGACTTATTTTTCCCCCCCCGGCTCTTCTGCTTCAAAAGAATTCTCTTTTTAAAGAGAAAGAAAAATCTGCACAAATCTGTTAAGGATCTTTCTTACAAGTCAAACCGTGCAAATACAAATGTAAGATTGTGCTGTAACAGGCAGTAAGAGGCCAATATGGATGTGCAAAGTTAAAAGAAACACAGCAGCTTTTGCAACAGGCAATAAAACAGAAAGTAAAAAAGGAAAACAAGTTAAGTCTTGCATTTGTGTCTCCACTTCATAGCTTCCATAATTGAGAAAGAAGAGCCTGACAGGTCAATAGGCTTAGTGAGCAAAATCCACTTGGTATTTTGTGTATTGCAGTCTACGTTCAATGGAGCTCTCAGCAGCAGCTTGGTGGTATTATTTCTGAGGCTTTGTGACCCTGTGCTTTCAAAGAAGCAGAAAAGGTTCTAAGTGTGCTGCAGTCTATCATTAGAAGTTCATCAAAGTAGCGTGCATCGAAAGAAGCTGCTCTTCTTAGATCGATTTTCTGTTATTTTTACTGGCCCACCTGCCCCTGATGAACTGTTGTCATTCTGAAAGAGAAGAGAATATCAACAGTATGAAATGCAGTGGGGAAAAAAAAAAAAAAAGTCAGGCTTTCCTAGTTTCCTCCCCACTTCCCCCCTTTTGCAAAACAATAACCAGGGCACAGATTTTTTGCAACTTGATCTCTGCAATTACGAACTCTGTTAATCACTCAGTAAACATGCCTATTTTAAAGAGAAACATATATCCAGATCTCAAGTATTAGCTGAAGGAGTGACTCTGTAATTTGACATTTAATACAGCAAGGATCACCATTAGATTTTGAAAGAACACATTAGTTTTAGGTTGCCCAATGTTCATGATCATGCAAAATAAAGAATGATTACACTCTGATGTGTAATAGTGTGTTAAAGCACTGTTTGCTCAAAGTCAATTTAGCATGCATTGTAACCCACATGAGTTTTTTACTAGGGCTACTGCTCAGCCATCATTTCAATGTATCTAGTTCGTATGCCAATTGGAAATACAAACCATTTTTCTGTTGAGCTTTGTCATAATGTCCCGTGCAAGCGTGAAAAATGCCTGGTGAGGAGCAGAAAAAAAAAAATAAAAAAAAAGAAAAAGGAGAGTTAGTCACAAGACACATTAAAGATAAGATCACTCTGAAGTAGCCAGACATGTTAACAATACAGTATTCCACAGGCCACTGCTAGCACTTCAAGTTGCAAGGCACTCTATGTACAACAGCTGTTCACTTAAAATGGCAATTAGCATGCTTTAGAAGAAGAAAAAGTATTTATTTTTAGTTGCCATCTCTCCAATCTTTGAAGAAAGTAAACCAGGTTTTCCCATTGTACATGTCTTCGGAGAAAAAAAGAAAAATCCACTGAAGAGAAGGCTGCATACACTTCCCACCTGCATAATACTTCCAGCCACCCCTGCAACTGTACTGTACATCACAACTAGAAACCCACAGAGAGGTTTGAAGATGGCATGCCTGGGAATTCACATCAAGGTTAGCTTGCTTCCAACATCTCTATTAATCAACCAACCAACCAACCAACCAATCAATCAATCACTTTGGCAAATCTCAGCATCTCATACTGTATGAGGAGCAAAAACCTTCTCTAGCATAAAAATTCTGCAATTTTCCAAAAGCAGAGAAAAACAAGGTTTTAAGTTACCTGGAGATATCAACAATCTAAGAACAATTCCAGAATGCAAAAATCTGTTTAACATTTCCCCTCTTACTGTGTTCAGAATATATCCAAAGACCAGAAACTCATTTAATGAAAATAAATCCCAACAAATAAATAAATTAATTTACTTCTGATCATAAGAATATCAGAACTGTGCCATTTTCCAGAAGTTTGGTGGAAAGCAGACTAAATCATTACTTGCTGAATGACTATATCAGCTGCATTTTTTCATGCTTTCTTCACTATTCACTATCCATGTGACTACTCACTGCTTTTCTATAAAAAATAATACTCAGACAGACAAGTCTTTTAGAGTAAGCACAAGCTAATGTTGGACATTTAATGACCTACAAGAGTTACAATGAAATAGCAAGGCATGTCATGAAAGAGCAAGTCAACCATCTGGAGGAACTAATGAAGAAGACAGGTACTTTTTATTACGGGACTATTGCTATCCATGACTGGTATTAGCTGCTAATGTTCACTCTTACATCTTGTGCTACAAGAAACGTAATGACACTGTGAAAATAAGGTCAAGCACTATTCCAGATGCAGCAGAATGCAAGTCCATTCTAACTATGCAGTATAACAACCACCTTGCAATCAGGAAAAAAAAAACCAAAAAAAAACCAAAAAAAAAAAAACAAACCCAAAACCACCACCACAACAAAAAAAAACCCATCCAAACAAAAAACCCACAACCCAAAAATACATGCACACACGAAAAACAACAGCCCAAAACCAAAACACCTGGCTGGCACTGCATCAGTCATGTTATATTAAAGAAACAATCTTCTTAGTTTCTAGTTAATTTGTTCTAAGGACTTTTTTAAAAGGTATCCCATCAATACACATGAAAAAGCTTTTACATGATTAGGTACAGGAAAAACATTTAAGAACAAGTCTTCCTTATCTGAATGAATGAATCTTAATGTAACTGTCTTTTGATATATTATTTTCTCGTCCACACCTTTCACAGAGTTAAGATCCTCCCCCCACCACCACCTTCCTTGAGATGACAAGAGTGATTCATGGTAAGACAGACTGGAGCTGAGCCACTTTTCTTCCCAATTCTGTGTCCTTATGCCCTCATAAATAGGGATCTTTTGTTTTTAGCACAACATTTATTTCCAAGAAGACCTCCTCCTCTAACATTAGATTATGACAGTGTATGCTGATGTTCCAGGCTTACATCCAAATCTTCAGTCTCATCTGCATAGCATATATTTAGCAGTAACCTGAAGGCTCCTTGACATAGTAGCATGTTGTTCTGAAAGTAAAGATACTCAAATCCAATTTTTTGCACAAAGCATTGTTCTAAAATAATACCTATTCCCTGTCCAAATGCACTTGCAATTTAAGTAGCACGGCACAGAAGTCTAAAGCAACTATTTTCTACAATAATAGTAAATCACTTAACATCCATTTAAAAACCAATTCCAGATATTACCAGAAAACAAGAAATACTTGACTTTACAGCAGCTCTCTAAATATAACAAGACTGGGGACCCAACAGCACAGTTGGGACTTCAGGTCCCAGACCACTTTAGAAAGCCCAGTAGATCATGAAAGATGTCTCCATAGTAGTAGTTTAAGAAACACACATAAGCATAACATCTGTCTCTTACCTCTTCCACATTTATGCTGGACTTCGCACTGGTCTCCAAAAATTTGATTCCATAATCAATTGCTAGCTGGAAGAGAGGTTAAAGTTTTTCCGTTTAAGTTCCTTTGTAAAAGGAACGTTTCATATATGTTCATAAAAGAATAGATGCTACACAGTGCAGTAAGCTTTAAAAACAAAATCACACAAACATACGTTCTGCTTTTCTCTTGCAAAAACATTGAAGCTACTGAACAATTAGAAAAATATTAGAACAGCCCATACCCTCATGTAAATTCAATTGCTCACAGAAAGATTTATTTAGGACCTAAAAGGACATTAAGATGGAATCTTCACTGATGTGGATTTATGGACCTGATATCTACGTACAATCATCCTGTAAGTTGCGTTACTAGCAACTATACTACTTTAGTGTATACATTATAGATTATATAGTGTTCTTTCTTACTTGTTTGTTGTGCAACAACTAATTACTTAAGCTTTACTCTTGTCATAAGTACTGTTATTAAGTAACCGCCATAGTGAATTTAGTACAAGATGATCAAACTACATATAAAGCTTTATATTAGGGCTTAGAATACTTCATGCTACAGCAACAGTCAACAGTCTCTACAGGTTCTTCTTCTCCAGACAATAGCACCATTAAGTTTATTCAAACCTGAACATAGTCAAGTGCTATTTAAAAAACATCAAAAACCCCAAACCTGGCATCCTAAAATATATATAAGTTTCTGAAACAAGAGGTTTGAGGTCCATTATCTCTCATGTGCCTAAACCAGCAAATATCCAGCAGCCAAAATCCTAAGAAAAGTAGGCTTCTAAATAAGGTATGTCAACAAAGCTTACCTTCTCCCCTTTTTCTTTTGAGACTTGTCTTTTTTCATTCATATCACATTTATTACCGAGGATCATTCTTTCTACATCTGAAGAGGCATGCTGAAAGCAGGAAAAAAAAAAAAAAAAAAAAAATTAAAATCTCTCGGAAACAAAGTGCATCGTTATTTAAAAGAAGCTTATGTGTCAAACTCATCCACAAATGAGTATTTTAGTTTTTAAAGAGTTCTCTAATGTGAAGGCATTACTAAGAAAGAGAATGACTTTTGAAACTGATAATGTAGTATTTAAATATTAAAATAGGTTGGAATAAACACCCCTAGATTAAATTTGCCTGAGTGTTATTACAGATCAAATGCAGTACCACGAGCTCCATACAGGCTATGCACATGCACAGGCATTTGGCTATTCTGAAAATGTAACAGTACACAGTTCACTTCAAAGTGGTGTGGGGACATCTGGGGTATTTGCTTGGAGTATCATTATGCAATACATTTGCATTTAAAAAACAGATTAATATTAATCCAAGACTTTTTAAGCAATAATGACTTCAGCAAGAGAACTTCAACAATAGAATGCTTCTAGCCCAGTCACTATTGGATCAAATTGTTCACTTGGATCTCAGTGAAAAATAGACACTCAGATGCTCCCTCCCATTCCTTAAACTCATTCAAAAATAAACAAAAAAAACAGATTACTAAAAATAATAAGAGCAGTTTTGAAACACTTGATGCTTACTTTTTAAACTAAAGTTTTCCACCTTCTATCACTAGATGAACAAGATAATATTCTCCCCATTAATATGCACTAATGCATGCACTGCACTGTCTTAACTTGCCCATATACCTTGGCTACTATAATGAAAGTGAATATTTACTTATTATTTGTCCTAGGGAAATCCTAAAATGGAACATGTAAGAAGTACTTTCCATAGCACCTACCTCCTCTATGTTTCTTATCCAATTTTTTATGTTGTCAAAAGACTTTTCATTTGTGATGTCATACACCAGCATAATTCCCTAAATAAAATTAAGAAAATTTAGTTAGATAAGATAGTACTGTTGGCTGACTTTTAATGGGTGCTGTTGGTTTGATTATGGTTGCAAGAAATTCAATATATGACTTGCATACCTGTAATCCTTTCTCAAAGCATTATGCCATTTCTGAGAATTTACCCCCAATATTACTATTTAGTATCTTTTGCCACTGTTATAGGTCAAATACACCACCTATACAACATTTTAAATTATCAGCCTATAGTAATGAAAAGTTTAGAAACTCTACTACAGCAATCACCAGGACTCTATTGTTAAAATCAAGTTTAGAAGCAGCAGCTTTAAGCAAAGATGACAAATCTGCAAGATCCAATCTGCTGAAACTGGTAGATACTTACAGCAGAGCTGACACAAGGTGCTCTCCCAGACGTGTTATATCTTTCAGACAATTATGTACATATACTAGTGTGAAATGTAGATTAGAAAAGCATGGCAAGTGACACAACAGCTGCATTAAGTACAGATTGCCAGTTTCACCTCCATTCCTTATTGACTTTCCAATCATTCCTTGTAGGATAAGGAAAAGTCCTCGGCAGTAGACTGGGAGGTGGGGAGACCACCACATCACTGCCAAAAACTTTTTTAAGTACTAGAAAGCTCCAACACAGAGCCACAATCATTACTATTTCTCCACATCTGTACTCCATTAACAGTGGAGTTATTTGGACCTGCAACCAGCCTGTGACTGGAACAGATCTGTGATAAGAACATGTAGTAGCAGCATAGCTAGCAACGCTCTAGATGAAATTAACAGTGTTCCAACAAAGTATCTTACATCATATAATTAAGAACCATTACAAGCAGTTGTACCATCAAAAAGTGCAGGCTCCAAGTCAGTTATTTGATCATAATGAAGGAAAAGGCAACAGTAGCTTCTGTAGGTTATTGTATTTCTAGCCCAGATTTTGCATTCTCTACTGGTTTAAGGAAATGCAATTGAGTGAAATGCAGTTTAAGTATTAAAATAATTATCTATTTTTCAAACATTTCAAATGTTTAAAGGGGTTGATTGCATTAAAAAAAAGCTTGTCTGATTAAAGCTTGGCAACTTAGCTTATTATAAACTGCAAAAAACTTAATTATAGTAAAAGAGACAATAAGGCTTATTTCATCACAAATACAGGACTAGACATAATGCCAGCAGGTTTAAAAAATTAAAACAAACAAAAATATACACAAAATAAAAAATTAATTTAAAAAAACTCAACCAAAACACAAACTTTATTCCCTGCATCTCAAGCCACAATTATGCAGTCTTCCAGTTGACGACTTCCATGATATAGCCTTGAAAACAGCAAACCATTTACACTAGTTGAGCCTAATTTTTTGGAAGTGAGAGCACTCACCATGGCTCCTCTGTAATAAGCTGTTGTGATTGTGCGGAATCTCTCCTGGCCAGCCGTATCCCTAAAATTCAGTGAAAACAAGTGTTTGTTGGAGGTAATCTTTACATTCTTCTGTATATAGCAATGTCTTTTTAAACAGGGTAACAATGTATTGATACTCACTCATTACAAAAAAATACCATTTAGAAGCTGTTTGCACAAGTTTCTTCAGCCCTCAACATCTCACTCGCTCCCAAGCTATCCTACTTATATCAGTGGTTATAACAGCACCATTAAAGATGGCAAAAAAAGCATTTAAATTTTCATGCAAGCAATAAAACTCAGTACTGTGTAGCTTTCCCTAGAATAATTAAAAAAGGCAGTTCTGATGCCTCAGAGTCCTTCATTGAACAAAAACTAAAACATGCAGTAATAAAATATTTTAGGATAGTGCATTTTCATGTTGTTAGCTACTAAAACCAGCCACAATACCTTAATGTGCCGCTATTTTATCCTAGATGACTTCAAAGCAGTATCTGTCTGAGTGAACAAAAGGACCAAAGTGTTCAGCTAATTAGTCTGTTTGGCTAGGGGAAGCTGAACCCTAAAGGCCTAACAAAAAAACCCAGCTTTTTTAACTTATGTTACAGACAGAAAATTGTACCAACCACTTCTGCACTTCATTAGTCACAAGAATTCTGGCTCTCATGAAAGTATCACAACTATCTTTTCTAGAACTTGAGAAATCAGGAGGAGCCCTACATTCAGCAGTAACATTCTTTTTAAAGAGTTTGTCAAGTATAATAATGCTACTCCAAAAATAGTAATTTGCTGCTATCAGGAGGCTCAGTCTCTACTAACCCACGGCACAAGGAATGGAAGCACTGCCACTCATTTGTGGCCCTGTGAGTACAACCAGGTATCAAAATTTGAGAGATTTTATTAGGTCGCATATTTTAGCTTACACTCTAGTTAATACTTCTCTTCCACGGGGAATAGCTAAAAGCACATTTAAGAGGACAGCTTTTGACAAAATGGAAAGTTGCTGTAACATTCACATGCAAACAGGCTATTTGTGGTGTTACCAAAGCAGAATCACTCCAAGAGCAAGCTAGAAGAAAGCATAACTTTATGGGCAGTCAATGGATAAAAGATATGAAACTTCTGGTGTACCCAGGCTCAAAAGCTATGAAGCATTTCTGCTCAAAGATCAATTCAATACTCACTGAAAACTTAAATTACTTTGGAGTACTTACCATATTTGTAGCTTGATTTTCTTTCCATCTAATTCTATTGTTCTGATCTTAAAGTCAATTCCTGCCAGAGAAAGAGATAACTCTCAGTTTTACAATAAATGAAAAGAGAGTGTTCGTTTTCTTGAAAATTTGGTAAGAACAAACTTAAGGAAAATAATTATTCTGAAGTTGTGATTTATTTCAAACACTAGGAAGTGCTGAGGGTGCACCAATGTTTTCAGTTGCATCCAACATGTCAAGGGTAAATTATTCTGCACAATGAAAATAGACCAAAATCAGACTCACTACTAGGGTCAGTCAAGATCATGAGAGGACAATTTAATATCAAAATTCTTCCATTTTACACTGATAAGGTGACTAGTTTGTATGCATATTTTTCCCAACTTCTGGCTAGCCCCTGCAGTTCAAGTCAATTCCCTAGAAACTCTGCTGGCTCTGAGGAAAAAATATACATAATATGACCCCTTAGTCCCTTTTCAAAACTGGCACATACTTTTGAGAAAAAAATATGCTTAATGCAACCTAATCAGACATCACAGTAAATGATAAAGTATCGCAGGAGAGAAAAGCTATACAGAATTAAAGTTGGATGAAGTAGATCACACATGGGACTTTTCCAAGAACGCCAGTTTAGGAGCAAGTTAGATTTTCTAGGAAGCATAAAGCTATCAAGAAAAAAAATCATCTTCTTCCCCCTTACACTTGCACATGGTGCCCATCAGTTCTGAGACTGCCTCTGAAGGTAAGTTTTAAGTCATGCATGGGAAAAGAAAAAAAGGGAAAACCACCAAACTCCTTCAGAAAGGCTAAATGTCTTTTAAGGTTTAGAGAGCTGAAACGGATCTATGAATCAAAGCCAAGATTTTCAAACAGACTAGCTTTTACTTTAACATCTCTAATCCTGTACTATAACATGGCCCAGATTGGGACTGATGAAGTCCTACTGCACACTGCCAGACTTTTGAATACCAGGACAGACGCTCCCATGTGCTCCCCAGTTAATCTGTTTTGAAACTAATTACCCAATTTTATTCATGGAATCTGAATTAGTTACTAGATATTTAGTCACAGTTTGTAAAAGATTGGGAGGGGTGTACTATCTTACTTTATTTAACTACTTCTTTCTTCAGATGTAATTTAAGGTGACAATTATCAAGAGTATCTTAATTGGGAAAATGTTGTTTCTAGTTTTAAGAATTTATCACTTAAACAGGAAGCTATGGGGTTCTTAATATATTACATTAGCATTTCAATATGAAACATGGACATTCACTAACACTTTCATTCCTGTTGAGTATTAATATTTTAATATACTGAAATACCAAGTTTCAGTCAATCTTGATGTGCTGTGGATATGCAGCTTAGCCTATTAGCTATAATACAAATTATGAGCAGAAATATCAAATCGGCACTTTAACAGCAGCAGTTTCCCAAGATTCACTAGTAGATTTAAAGGCACAAAGATACTTTCATTAAATTGCATTCTTCTGAAAAAATGACAGAAGAATAAAGTGTAGTTCAAAAATCCTTATTATATGTAACAGACTTTTCACAAGTGTTTCCATTTTACATTTGATAGCATTTTGTGTCTCCCTTGTAAAGATTTTTTTTCCTAAGTAGGTGCAGTACCTGCTGAAATCACAGGTAATTGTATTCAGAACTGAAAACAAATTGCCTTTGCTCTGAATATATTTTCTTTTGGTCTCAAAGGTTATAAAGCACAAATGCAGATTTTTCTGTAAAGGGTATTTTATCATGGAAAACAGCAAATTAAATCAGTTTTAAAAGCTCCTTCTTGTCTAGGCCTGAAGTCTTAGAATTAAGTGTAACAACTATCAGGAAAACTAGGTTCAGAGACTACTGTGGTTTAAAAATAATTCTATATGTACTGTCAAACACTGATGCTAAGACACATCAGCATAAACAGTGAAAGACTCTTGTAGGGATGGCTTTCTGAGAAAGCAAGCTTACACTGCAGTTAGGTATCTATGTGCCCCAATCCATGCTTTGCAAAGACTGGTTTCCTGTGTTTAGACATTTCCCTTGCAGCACCAAAATGATTTACACAACCATTCCTCCGATCACTTTTAAAACTTAAGATCTGCATGAAGAATACCTTCTTGGAACTTAAAATTTCTAGCAGGAACTTCATGAAAACGCTCAAATAAAGATAAATTACAAAACTAAAACAAGAGTATAAAGGGGAAGGCCATAAATACCTCTGTTGTTATACTAAGAAGTTTAACAAACGCAACTGCAACTTTTTAGAGGTTAAAATGAACTAGAAACTGGTGTTTCTTTTATTCTTCACGTCAGTAACAGGAAGTGGTGAGCTGCAAACATTTGTAGAGAAAGCCTGGTGACATGTGCTACCACTTCCTGTGAAGTACACTTGCATGGCCGAGTACAAGCAACATTTCGGCTACAGTTAAATTTAAATTATGCCACACAAAACATCCCAATGACTATTGCATTTCAAAAGTAATTGTTGAGAGAAATTTTCCTTTTATCTTATTTTGCACAGTCACACATGGGGATACAAAAGTTTGAAAAGATGCTTGGGTCTAATAAAGAAGTGTCAGTTGCAAATCAGAAAGTTTGATTGCAAAGGATTACACAGCTTTTGCAGTTTTAAAATGCAGTGTGACATGCTGTTCTCTCCAGTAGGTAGAAAAAGCTCAGAAACATTTGGAAGTCCATCTCAAGTAAAGTTTTAGAAGCTTGTAGAAAACACAAACCCAGATTAATTGTTAGAATGCAAAAGTTAACAGGATAACTGCTAAAGCGGAGTTGCCATACAACAGCCTGACACACTGGTGCCCACCTAGCAAATCAGTACATATGAGATATGGATGCCAGAGCAGTCTGTAAGGATGAAGTCCAACTTGAGACCCAAACTGTTCATTAATTAGGACTGTAATTACTTGTATTTCCCTTGCAGCATGGGGAAAAAGTAGCTGAGGGCTTATTGTTCTTCAAAATCCTTTTCAGATCCTTGGTAACTGTAGGCCAGGCATGCATCATCTCTCCTCACTATACTGAGGAAGGTATTTTCTCCCATAGCTTCCAAGAAAACCCTGTCAAAGAATACAATGAGCAGAGAAATCTGCACACCAAGCAAAAGTCAGTGTCATTAGTGCCACACAAAGACTTAAACTAGAAATCACAAGAGCTGCATTTTGCCATATTTACCTTGTATCGCTAAACAAAGCTAATAAAATCCACCAGCAGGGTATACCATTGTCCAACACCATGCAAGCAAATATCAGAGGCCAGGGAGACTGGCCTCCCCTAGGCCTCTTCTGGTTTAAGCCAAGACATCCTGTTTTTCACGTACACCAAAAGCTCTTCTGCCACTACTTTTTCCACCACTACTCTGCTCCCCAGTTAGGTGTTCCTTCTTCCTCTGGCCAAACTAGGCAGATTTTACCCATAATTACACTGTAATGCAATCATTTTAAAGAGACATTGGGAAATGTTTCAAAGAGGTGCATTACAATAATAAATACACAGGACTGCCCAGCAGTACATATTGAGAGGTTCGTTTTCCAGCTTTAGTACCAATGTTTTTCCACTATGAACCTTAACCAAACTCATCTGACAATTCTTACAGGAATGTAATGACTGAAGAAAGACACTGAAACAGATCATTTTTGCTACTTTGTATTTTAGTAGCTTACTCTCAAGGGATCCCTGCTATTCTTTAATTCTACCCTCATCTGTGATTTTTAACCCTGTTGTCATGAGAGCTAGCTAGTATCTCAGGTTTTTCAGTGCTACAGAATCAGTTTCAGATAGGTTTCCACTACAACTTTTCCCTACACAGTACCACAGTTAGGACTTGGAGATTGTAATTTCTTCTTTTTAAACAAAACTTCCATGGCAGAAAATGCTACAGAATAAACAAACCAAAGAAACCCCACTAAAAGTATTCTGGCTGGAGCATGTAAACCATTACAACAGTAACAGCAAATACTTTCTCAAGGTAAAGGTTTCTCTGGTCTTCAGTCTGCTTAGCAAGAAGGTACTGGAAGGGCCATGTTCTTGAATAATACAAGTAGTGAAAGACAGAAAAGAGCACATAAAAAATAATGTCAAAAACAATTAAAAAAATCACTTGGTATCCACTGACAAGCAAGTATTAGAATTCTTAGTATTTACCTGTTAACTTACTTGGTTCACTAGTATTTTAAGTTAATTTTTCATGTGGCTCGTCAGTTTGCAGCAGATGGACCTTACATGTGAGAAAGCTGTATGATCAGATGACAACTCCTGTTGATTTTAACTCATGATGATTTAATAGGTTTCACATTTCACTAAGGTCATAGAGTCTGTATATTCAGTAACATTTTTGTGATGCAGCTGTAGCAAGAAATCAGACAGGAAATCAAGCCCTTTCAGGATGCAAATAAATACCAAACTCTAATAGCGTACGCTACCATGTAGACTACCCTGTATATCTATCACAGTAGAGTATTTCTATCTATCAAAGAATGTAAAAGATGCATCGCAGTATCAGATCTTGTTTATGCAACTAAAAACTAAGTGATCTGTTTTGCATAACCTGCACATAAGAACCACCCCACCCTCTTAAAGAAATTACCTTCCTACTTATCTAAATCTTACCTTCCCCTTTTGATGTAAGAATGGAAGAAATAAAATTACACGGAAATAGATTTTTTTTTTTTCCAGTGGGATTCACCACTGGACATAGATCACAATAAAAAGGAACTAATTACTAGACAGGGAAAGGAGTGAAAGTAGAAAGTCTCATTATCCTTTGAAGCAATACAGCATCAGAACAATTGGAATTTATGCATCAACTTTCAAGCTGGGCATGCTCCAGCTTCATAGCATTGGTCTTTCCTATCCTGCTGTGCTTTTATGTGGGGTTGTGAGGGGTTTTATTTTTTTCAATGGGCAGAGCTGGAAAGGGAGAAAATTTTGCAACTTCTTTTCGGCAAGACAAAACATGCAAGTGTCTTCAGGATATACAAAAGGAAAGGGAAACATTGTCATGCCATAACTTGGGAGTAAAGGCTGAATTAAAAGCAAGAAACAGAAATAGGCAAGAAATAAGCAAGCAGATTTTAAACCTACCTTCAAAAAAAAAAAAAAAAAAAAAAGAAAAAGGGAAGTGAGAAGAGGCACAACTGAAAATCAATATGCTTCACCTTCAGTTTGTTGAATTCTGGAGAGAATTACTTGGGAAATACCTCTCTATAGTTTTTGCTTCTTTTGAACAGCAAGCTATTAAGATGCATAAACAAATATCACAACTAGTATGCAGTAGTACTTATCTAGCATAGCTGGTATTGTTCTGCTGATTCTCCAAAGGATGGGTTTGAATTTGGAAGCCATCACAAGCCTGTGATCTCCAAGATACTGCAGCAGTGCCTGTTTCAGAATCAAATGCTGCAAGCACATTTGCTGTTATACTTTAAAGAGCTGTAAACTCTGAAGCACTCATTTACACACCTTGCTGACCACAAGCTGACAGACATGCAGATACCAGCACTGATTGCACACATGAGCTTTATGCAGACACACACAAGCAGAGCTCAAGAGTTTCAACATCTTCCACGCAGATTCCAAGCACAAACAGACCTACAGGACAATACTCTTCCAGGAACATTTCCATATGCATTCAACAGCTAAGAGACATCAATTCATTCCCATAGATTTTCCCCACAAGCATATGCAAGGATTACTTTTTGTTTGGTTGGTGTTGTTTTGGGGTTTATTTTTTGTTCTCAACAGTAGGCATTGCAGAGTTGGAATCAAATAAAAGTACCATTAGAAAGAATAGTTGTATAAGGGAATACTTCCTTGCACTGCATTGGTATACTGTCTCAATCTATAAAAGTAGATAAATGAAGCCTCAGACTTTTGCTTTTAAAATATATCCTTCTCGAAGGATTTCAGTAAATCTAAGAAATAACCAAGTAGGAAACAGAATCAGTGTAAAAGTCAGGGTGGGGAACACTTGCAACACATCAATGTGTCATACAGCCTCATGCAAAAGAACAAAGTCTAATCATATTGAACTTGAACATTTGGCTTTAGTCCCTAGTAACATCTGCAAGGCATTTTCAGATGATCTCAGCAATGTCTTGTATCACTAAGTAAATTAAAGAGGCAGTAGTCTTTTATTGCAATCACTGAAAAATACAGCAGATTAACAAAAAGCTACACACCAGGGTGAAGGTCAACATTTTTTTAAAGTTTTCAGATCAATTTATTTTAAAATTATACACAAGTGCAACCAGATTAATTTATCCTTTCACAACTCGAAGTGACAAAGCTGTATTCTATTCCTTCTGGACAACCCATAAGAATCCACAAAACACTACTAAATTCAGAGTGAGCTGAGCAGGTTCCTTCAGGTTAACTGGTCTTTCTTCATCTTACTGTTCACCCATACAAAGAATCTAATACCAGTGTCCTACACAGTGATACACATAGCAGTGTCTTGCATCTTGAAAGATATTAATACAGTAAGGTTCTTAAAGTTTAAACACGCTATATTGGCAAAATAAATATATACAAATAGCTAAAGTAGGTTAAGCAATAAAGAATGTGGTTGCCCTGTGTACATATATAAGGCAGTTTCCTGCTTATATGACATTGCAGCTCACTACCAAGATCAGATCAACGTTCATAATGCTAAACAAACTGCCGCTTCCTTCAGCACGTCTCCTCAGCTACAGTACAGCTACCACTCTAAGCTTCCTTTCTTAAGATAAACTACTTTCTATTTAAAAGATAACAAGGAATTCAGAATGCAACTTATAATCATCAAAATTAGACCAGCCTACACTTAAAAACATTCAGGTTTTGTACAGCTCAATAACCTAGTGTAATCTGATTATCATAGTAAGATTTGAATCCAATGCCCTTCAGCCACTTTTTCATAACAGTGCTCCTGTGAGTTCTGACACAACTATGCAGTGCTTCGGTGTGAATACTTGAAGATCCTGCAAATTGAAACTGTCTTTTCAGCATTTTGAATTCAGAATTTACAGACTGCTTTGAGCAGTCTTTGAATTGCATGTTTTTCAACACTCAAAATACTTGGTCCAAATTTTAAAACTACAAACCAACATTACAGCAGAAACTTATTACCACTTGACATGACTAAAATTACCATCACAACAGCCCAACTTTAAAAGGACTGGGTCCCTGCATAATAATGTCTTCTAGAGTTTA
The DNA here is from genome assembly GCA_033439905.1 of Ceryle rudis. Taxonomy (NCBI): domain Eukaryota; kingdom Metazoa; phylum Chordata; class Aves; order Coraciiformes; family Cerylidae; genus Ceryle; species Ceryle rudis. The sequence continues at coordinate 10,238 of JAAGNO010028253.1, read as the reverse complement.
CAACATAGGTACTACAGCTCTACAAAAAGTGCACAGAAATTAACCTATGCCTACTTCTCACTCTTCTTTGAGTGTAAAATAAGCTACACTTGGTGATAATTCAGTTTCATCTAAAATAATTTTGAAATAGATTCAGAATTGCACTACTGATACAGACAGCAAAGCTTGTTTATTTTAAAGATTATTTATAGACTGACGGTCTCTAAAAAGAATGCACTAATTGCTTTAAAAACATACTTCTTTCAAGTCAATGTGCAACTAGAGAGCAACAAACGTTAAAATCTGCCAACAGACACAAGTTGAGGCTATGGTTTCACAGCTAGCTAGGGCAGGTGCTTCCACTAAACAGTCATGACCAAATTCTTGTCTCTTTTGATCACGTTAATTTCAATTTGGGTCAATTCTATAATTCAGCTTAACATCATCTACAATAAGAACTGATGGCATAACTTAAGGAACAGGTACACACAGTCACACTTCTCCCCCTTTGAGTGGCAGGCCACAGACTTCACTGAACAAAGTATTACAGCCCTAATTAACACAGACCAAGAGGTGGCCCACAAGTAGCTTACAAGCAGCTCCAGTGTGGATCCTATACAAGGATACCTCCTGACCAGCCACAGCTCCATGCTAGTACAGGAATTGCTCTCTATTACACACTCCAACTATGGCTAGATATGGAACAGAAATGGCTGTAGCGATTTCCCAAGTACCCAGCTCCATACTCATTTAACCTGTAATGCAGCAATGGGATGTTTATTTATCTATCATCTACTCTGAAGCATTTCTTTCCTTCGGGTCTCTGGGATGTGCAGCTTATGGCTTTCTAGGGCACAACAAACAAACAAACAAACAAACTATGCTACATGTTTTAGTGCAGAAGAACATCGGATTTTACCATTTAGAAGGTGGCTTAGGAATACAAACATTTGATTATTCTTTCAGGGGCTCAGTGCTTGATATGAGATGACATGTAATTAGTCCTTATCAAAACCATCATTTAATAGCTAAGACTCCCAAAAACTGAAAGTGCAACCCCCCAGAACAAGACAAGACAATCCAGAATTTTCTGCATGTAAATCAGATGTTTGTATATGTAGAAAACATAGACTTATCTTGGTTAAAGACAGCATTTTCTAACTGAATATTGTTGCTAGAACAAAAAAAACCCGAAAACTTGCTTCATCAAAAAATTAGCATCTTAAGCATCCAAAAAGTTAAAAAAAAAAAAAGCCTTAATAAAAATACCCTATGTAACCAATACTACCTTGCCACCATGATTTAAAGTTCATTGTTCAGTATTCACATACTACATTTCAGTTTGTCCGGCCAAAAAGGTTAGGTCTAGTTCAGTAATTTTTGGTCCAGATGAACCTATATGACAGTCCAGTGAGAAATGGAGATGCCACTTCTTTCTGGGAAAGCCTCTTAAAATTCCAGGGCTCCTACCTGATCTGGATGTTTATACTGAACTGGTCACTTAAAGTGAAGAAATAATGACTTTTGGGGGCTGTACCATTGTCTGTTTACAACAGAAGAGTTATTACATACATATCCCATCAGCTGCAGATTTAAGACCAGTATTGAAGACTTGATGGGAACAATTAATATGTACAGTTAAATACTGCTATAGCCCAACAACTTGGACTGCCAAACACCTCCTTGAGAGTTTCAGGGATATCAAGATAGGGTCAGAAGCAGAGGAAAGAAAAGTTCAATTGGATAGTATTAGAGCAGGAATAAGTTACACACTACTACTATAAAGATACAGGTGATTACAAAAAGATCATAGAATGGCTTATGCTGGAAAGGACCTTAGAGATCATCCAATCCAACCTCCCCACCATGGGCAGGGACGCCCCTCAACTAGTCTAGGTTGTTCAAGGCTTCATCCAACCCGGCCTTGAACACCTCCAGGATGGGTGCATCCATAATCCCTCTGGGCGATCTATTCCAGAGTCTCACCACCCTCATACTGAAGAAGAGGAGCAGTGATGAAATTTTGGAAAGTTTTCTAGGAACACAAGAACACCCCACTCATTAAACAGACAAGACTTGAGAGAGCAGACTTGCTAAAACTGTAAGGAGAAGTACACAGAATATGGGTAATACTAGCAATATAAACACAAGGAGAAAAAGAAAAAAAACCAAACCCCACACACAACACAAACAATAACCACACATCAACAATGAACAATGGTAGTAAGACAGTTCTGAACTTTGTAACTGCTACTCTGGCCAAAAGGATCTTGGTTATCTATGAAGATCAAAATGTCTAATCCAGTAAGAATTAGCTTTGTTAAGATAAATCATCAAATCCAGGAATTTCAGTTAGAGTCTGAAATACGGTTTTGTTTTAGAAGCGTGTAAAGTACCCAGTCATGCAGAAAAAAAAAAAGAAAAAAAAAAAATCAACAACAGGCCAAAAGTCAAAGCAGAAGCTCTAAATTAATGAAGTTATTTTTAAATATGGTACCCAGACTTTGGGAACATCATTTTTATTGGAAAATTTTTAAACCCATGTTCTTTACATAGGGATAATTATGTGTGGCGTTTTTGTTGTTTGTGAAGCAAAGGACATGAAGGAAGAAGAGCTGCTTTATTTAACTTCTTACATGAATGACAAAATAGGCCTTTTCTGAAGGACTTTAATAACTAAATGAACAAGGAAAACCACGTAGCTTATTAACAAAGGCCGTACTTGTCTATCTGGCATGTAACAGTTTTCTTTTCCTACATTATGCAAGGTTCTTTTAATAGCCACTTTTTCCTGCACTGCATATATTAAGTACTCCTCTCTAGTCACTTCTGCTAAGCCAGAGTTCTCCCAGCCAGCAGTTCCTCTGACTTACTGTATCTTCCTCCTTCCTTCCATGTTTGAATTGACACAGATACTTTACTTCATCTTTAATCCCATTAGAAGTCACACCATACAGACAAGACATTTTGTTTCAGTAAAGGAAAGCAATTTCATTTGCAGATGAAAAAAAGAAGGATTTGGGAGTCGGGGGCAATGTTTGTTTTCCTAGGCTGGCAGACACTTTAGCTTTGCCTAATTTCTTAAACTCAACATGTTCTTTCCGAGTTCCTGGTTTAGTGACCACTCAGCTTTATGCGTTCTTAGATGTTACCATACATCCAAGAGAATGCCACCGACATTCAGCACTAGTTTTTAAATCACTGGTGCCCAAAGTAGCAGAGTCTGCACAGCAGCAGCAAAATCTAACACAGATTATCTTAAACTCAGTCTACTGTTTGTTCTCCATAGCAGAAGAGAAATCTTTACTTGCCTTTAAAACTACATATAATCTAATCAAAAGTGTCATAGCTTACATTGAACAGGAAAGCTTACTATAAATCACAAAATTAAACTGATATTACATGCAATTATTGATCAAAATCCCTGTAACAGGCACTAAAATACATCTCACTTCAACCCCTGCTGGGACAGGGAGTTGCTGATCCAAGTTTTGAGTTGTAAATTCAACAACTAAAAGCCTCTGGATCAATTCTTCTTGTTCAGGAGTCTTAGACAGTGCAACTTGAAGTTAATATTATTCATAGTTTGTTCACATTAGAAAAGGATCAGATCTATTTTATGTATCTACAGTCAGCTTGATGGACTGAGCACTCAAACTACCATAACATCCAATTAAAGAGAAAACACAATATCCTTTGAATTACAAACAAACCTGATTTCTATCACAAAACATGAAATAAAGCATCACTATAAATACTACATGCATTTGTCATCACCTATGATGAATTTCAGTTAAATTCTGAAATAAGTCAGTTCAAGATGTATTTCTACTAAAAGGATGCCCTATTGCAGAAGGACTAGGACATCCTTCCGAAAAACATTAAAAATTCCCAAACAAAAGCCATATGTCTTCAATACCTCTTTCAAAGACTGTATCAATCAATATATTTGTTCCTACATTCATTCAATATTGGACTGTATTCTTAACTCTGCATTCAAACCAATTCACAAAAGCTGCCCCCCCATCACTTAAATAAACAGATAACACATAACCAAGATAGACCTTCATCTGCTAATTAGGAATAGGCATAAAACAGTTCGACATCTGTCACACTATTTCAGATTAACACAGAGCGAGAAAGCTGCAACAGCATTTTTAATAAAAGCCAAACAATTTCACTTATGTTGTTGGCCTGTTGCAGAATACAGTAGGGTAACACAATCCCATCAGCAGATGAAAATCAAAGTGTAAAATGTCTTTGGTTACCAGCTAGGTGTTAGTATCAAATTTAAAGTCACAAGAGACACAAAGTTTAATGCTTTTAACGTATGATATATCCACTTCCTGATCAACATCATGGTAACATCTCACTGACCACTCAACACATACCCCAAAAATGGAACCATTCTTCCAGTCTTATATTTACCTTCAAATCCTGTCTGCTCTTGACTTGGTTCTTACACTGTACTGAAGAGATACCCAAGTCCCAGATCCTACAAACCTTGAACACACTTCACAGCTCCTAAATCTGGAGAAGCCAGATTAATGGGAGGGTGGGAAAAACAAACAAACAAACAAAAACAACAAACAAACCAACCACCAATCTTTTGTCTTTCATACAAGTAACCACAGGAAAGAAAAGCAGAAGTATTCAGTGAGGTATAATTTGACTTGAGTACACTACAATAATTTCCATTACACATTATAGACTTGGAAAATTTCCTGCAAAAGGGAAGTTGATAATTTTGCTTGCCAAAGAATTTTCATCAGTGTTCAAAGGTCAGCATACACGTGCTTGACTGCCGGAGTAGTGTCCTATTTTGCAAGATGTAGGCTAAGGAAAAGTTAATTTTGTAAAATCAACAAATTGTTTCAACTCTCAGATATAGTACTATCTCGTGTGGGCAACTTCTTGCCAAATGCTGGTATCATATTGGATTAAAAAAATAAATATGACAAATTTTGTTTAAAAGTCAGCAAGCCTTTATACTGTCAGAAATGCTATCAGCTAAAATATGACTTTACTCTCACAGAAACTAGTTCAAACAAAAATTTCAAAGGAATGCAAAGAATAAACCTTATTATTTGGAATGATAAACCCAATACAGTTTTACCAGACAGCACTACTTGAACAGCAAGATACTCAGATATTGCTAAATTAATGTTTCTTATTCTTGTGCACCTCACTGGAACTACTAGGAAAATGCATGACATACACCCAAGATAAGTCTTGCTTTAGGAGATGTCGAAGTGTTAAAATAACCTGATTCAACTGCATTTTACTTTACGTGTAGAACTGTGCAAAAGCCCAAGTTTACACTCAGGAAGCAAACTGAACAACATAACCTTACATGACACACTCCCATTGTAAAAAAAGTTTTAGCCCATGTTTGCAGTGAAAAGCTTATCCTCACTAGAAGCAAAGCAGTATTATGACTTGTCAACTCTTACAGAAATTTTCCAGACAGAGCTACAAAACCCTATATAAAAAAAATTAAAGTTGCTGAAGGCCAAGGACCTGCCATGCCTAAAGCTGCTGAAGGTCAATCTGTGTTTTCACAGATTGAAAACACATCACTTAAAATGACCAAAAGGATCATCTGAAATAAAGATCGCTGGTTTACTTCTCATAATTAGAAAAGCTTACTGAAGGTATTGGTTATGTCTCGCAATCAAGGCAAAGACAGAAAGACACTTGTGCCAAGAGTCACCCAGGAAAGAACTAAGTATGCACTTTTATCTTCTTATGCAACCGCTGGCCACGGGACACCAGGCTGGAAGGCTTTACTGTCTGAATCAGTACAGGCGTTATTATGGCATGAACAAAGTCTTGAGGAGAAAAGTCAAGGGACCATTTGCAAGCCTCCAAGCAATCTACAAGGATGTAGCCTTACAGGCATGTTTTGCATGACAGCAGAAGAGAAGGGAATCTGCAAAGCGCAACACAAATATATCATTCAAGATGACAAAGTAACTACAATTCATTATTGACACATTTCTATAATATGAACATTGAGGTTGAGTAGAACAAATATTCTATAATAAAGCAAAATTTCCACATCCCCCTCTTACTCCCCCCCGCCTTTGGAAAGTGTTTCCACTGCTCCAGTAATGCAATGTTGTGGTTTATCCCCTAAACAACAACATGAGTGGGAAATTATAGGACAGACATTTGTTGTTTAGACATGATATGGGCCCTTTCATCACGGCACCAAAAGTTTGCTTTATTTTCTGGATGCAGAATCTAAGAAAAAAAAGTTGAAACTGTTAAAAATTTAACCCCATGTGGTTAAGAAAAACTTCTAAATTACTCACCTCACTCATAAATAGCATTTACATACCTACCTTCTCAGACTTTTACAGTTAAACCAGCTCTGATGTTTTTAGCAGAGACACAGACCAGAGAACTAGGGCACCACTAAGGGAACATAATATTGAGCATGCTAATTAAAATTGTTGTGTATTGAACACACGTCATAACAGTAAGCACCACCGTACTGTAGAATCCGCTTTGTGGAGAATATATAAACAAAACAGCCTGGCATCTTACACATCAGGAAGACTTGGTGCACTCAGTTAAGAACACTAATCTGGAAACCTTAAAACTTCAACTAGCAGCAGGCCTGTCTGAGAAAAGTATTGTAGCCCTGCATCTCCCTCCACACCATGGTTGGCTACACTCCATTGGTCAAGGAAAAAAAAAAAAAATCAGAATTCTCTAGTGTGCAATGCTCCTAAGCTCAGAAGATGTATTAGTTATGATTCTAAAATCAACTAGTATTAAGCTGTCACCATGCGCTCAGAGAGTGCACATGCAAGCACATCTTCAAGAACAAACAGATTAGACCTACATGATTGACCTAAAAGTAATAAAAGCAATACATGAGGAAGGATGAAGGAAAAAAAAAAAAAAAAGTTGTTTAAGCATATGTCAGCACTTTATAACAGTTTCACTATTTCCTGCATTGTCAACTTTTCTGTTTGTAGGTTCTTTGCTAAAATATAAAAAGGGACTGGAAGTCACAAATTATAAGAAGAAACATGTAACTGTGAAATCCCAAATACTACCTATGGAATCAGAATTAGCTTCAATTACTAATAAGTTTATTCAAATTGACTAGTGCTGAAGATAAGACTTGTGAAAGCAAATATAAAGGAAGGAAATAAGTAAATTCTATATTTTCTAAATAAAATAAGGGAAAAAAAACCCCAAACCTCATCACATTCACCATCGTGAATCCATGAGAAAAAGAAATTTTAAGGGGCTAAGCAGTTTATGAAACATAAAAGAAAATGGTTGGAAGACAGATGCATCCTTAGTTAGATTAGCGTTAGCATCTCTTTACAAGTAGCGTCATAGAATTGTTGGTGTTGGAAGGGACCTTAAACATCACCTAGTTCTAACCCCCCTTCCATGGGCAGGGACACCTCCCACTAGATCATGTTGCTCAGAGCCCCATACAGCTTGGCTTCCACCACCTCTCTGGGCAACCTTTTCCAGTGTCTCATCACCCTCATGGTGAAGAAGTTCTTCCTAATGTCTAATCTGAATTGACCTATCTCTAGTTTTGATCCACTCCCTCTAGTCCTACCACTACCCAACATCCTAAAAAGCCCCTCCACAGCTTTCCTGTAGGCCCCCTTACGATACTAGAAGGCCACAATGAGGTCTCCTTGGAGTCTTCTCTTCTCTAGACTGAACACCCCCAACTCTCTTGGTCTCTCCTTATCAGAGATGTGCTCCAACCCTCTGATCATCCTCATGGCCCTTCTGTGAACATGTTCCAGTACATCCATATCTTTCCTGTAATAGAGGCTCCAGAACAGGATGCCGTACTCCAGGTGGGGTCTCACAAGAGTGGAGTAGAAGGGAAGAATCACTTCCCTTGACCTGCTGGCCACACTTCTCTTGATGCAGCCCAGGATATGATTAGCTTTCTGGCCTGCAAGTGTACAATGAGTATAAAGAGGTATTTTATATTTAGCACAGTACCAATGTAGGATTTTTTTTAACTCCACAGCATTTATTAATGTTTATTAAGCCTTTTATTCTACCACAGATAAAGCAAAATGCCTTTTTAGGTAAAATGCTACTGGGGCTTAATTAGTTGGTGTTATTGATACAGCATTTTGCAGAGATCAAATGAATGTGTGGTGCAGAAAACTTGTTCTTAAAAATGCTAGCCATAAGTGATTTAGTCAATCACATCTGCCTAAATAAAAATTTCTTTCTTCCCTATGCACCAAGTTCAGTACAATAAGACATCTCAAGAGGATATGGCATTTGGGCAACTAAACAGGTTACACTTTATCCCACCTCATCTTTAAAACAATTTCCTTCCAACAAAGGATCTACTAATGTTATTTTTCCAAGACAGCATTACTTTTGACCTGCTAAATACTAGTAACCTACACCGCAGTTTACTCGTTTGTCCCGAAAACAGCGTACTTCATTTCACTTTAAAGGTGACCTCAACTGCAAGTAGCTGACCATAAATCTCCAGTCTTGTCAGACTGAGATTTCAATTTAGCAATATCTCAGTGAATAACTTGAAAATTTTGCTTACACTTACTTTAGCTGAAAGTATTTTGACTGACAAATCTTACAGAAACATAACTCACACCAGTTTGTTTTGACATATCACATCTTATTGTCATTAAAAGGTTGAGCTTCAGAAACCTCTTTTCACCATCAACTTTATAAACAAACTCAACTATTGTCAAGGAGGTTCCTCTACCTAGTCGACTATGGAGCTTGAACAGAACTAATGTAAATCTCAGAAACATGAGCTCCATGTACACGAATACACACACTTATTTAGAAAAGTTAAGAGTTAAAGTGTCTAACAAAAGAGGTGTGGTCACTGTCACTGTGCGGCTTAGCATGAGCCACAGACAATTTGGGCAGTCCAAGTCCTCTTCCACTTTCTGAAAACATACATCAAAACACAAAACAACCAGTAATGAAAGTGCAATAAAAGCGAACAGAAAGATCATCCTGTAACTCAACCACCACAACGTTCTGGATTTTGCGTAGGCCTCATTACTGATGCAGTCCTGTACAGGCAGCCCTACAGAAACATCATTTCCACTACCATCAGAAACAACAGGCAAGTGGCCCAAGGACTGCACACAGCCGAGGCTGAGCCAACTGTTGCTGGGGAACAAGGAGGCGCGGGGACCGCCGGAGAAACTCTTGAGAATCCCTGACAGAGGCCGCGTCACAGAGCCGCTCTCCGGCCCCCTGCAACGGGAACAAGCCCTTCTCCCACGCGGCCTGCTCACACTGGGACTCCCGATGGGTCCCCCACCGCCTCCACAGGGACAGCGGGGGTGGGCGCTCCCTAGCGCAGGCGGACGGTGCTCCCATTCCCCCTGCGGCGCCCGGGATACGGCGACGGCACCTCGGCGCTTCTTCCCGCACGGGGCCCGTAACAGCTGCGGGCTACTGCCCACTTCCGTGCAGCGGCCACGTACAGGCCGCCAAGCGCGGCCCCGGTCCCGGGCAGCGAGACAAGTGGTGGGCGCCCGCCTATCCGTTTCCCTCCCTCCCGGTGGCGCCTATCCCGGTGGGAGAGCCCCGGCCAAGACCCTTCTCGCTCCCGGGACGGTATCGGCGGCCAGCCGCTGCCCCTCACCAATGGTGGAGATGAAGGTGGTGTTGAAGGCGTCCTCGCTGAAGCGGAAGAGCAGGCAGGTCTTGCCCACACCCGAGTCCCCGATCAGCAGCAGCTTGAACAGATAGTCGTAGGTCTTCGCCATCTTCCCTCAGGCTGGCCGCCGCAGCAGCAGCAAGAAAGGGCGACTGCGGGCGGGAGATAGGGAGCGAAGCACCACCCCGCCTGGCGCCCACTCAGGAGACAGCACCGTCTTGCGTCACAGCGCGCCGGAAGCACCCCACGCCCGACGGGAGATGCAGTCTTCGGGCGATGGCGGCGGGGCGGGGCCGCTCCGTGATCCCCGCTGCCCAGAGCCCCCGGCCCGGCCCGGCCGCCGCCGAGCACCCGGGCCCGAGGCCTCTGCCGCGGCGGGGCGGGACGGGCTCGGCTCCCGCCTCCCGCCGATAATGCGACCGGGGGCCTTGCGGGGCGGCGGGGGTCGGGAGCTGCGGGTCCTCCCCGGAGCCCCTCGGCGGCGGCAGCGCCTCGGTTGGGCGGGCAGGGCATTGGATTTTCCGGGGGGGAGGCACCGAAACGCGGTCCTGGGTGCGGCGCGGCGGTGGCGCCGGGGCCTCGCTCAAGGGCCGGGGGGGCAGGC
>JAAGNO010028251.1:19968-34463 GCA_033439905.1 Ceryle rudis | reverse complement strand
AGGCCCCATCCCTGGAGACATTCAAGGTGGGGCTTGACAGAGCTCTGAGCAACCTGCTCTAGTTGAGGATGTCCCTGATCTCAGCAGGGGGGTTGGACTAGATGACCTCTAGAGGTCCCTTCCAACCCAGACATTTCTGTTTCTATGTTTCTAAGATAGAGAAAACTTTTGTGAGCAAAAGAAAGCCTTTGGAAGGGCACTGACAGTCCTGTCTTCTTTGGTTAAAACCGTATGTCTATAACTAGTCATTTTGAATCCATGATGACAGAAAGCTCTCCTATATCTGATAGCAATACCTTTCACTATTTCAATCCCACACTGGTAGGAAACAAGTCACCATAAGTTCAATACTTTCTGGTTAGAAAATCATAGCATTTTATAGATTACATTGAAATATCCACATCTACAAAATTGTCTGTGTGAAAATCCCAACCATAACAGAAATCTGAAACACATCTCTTTAGCACTTAGAGATGGCACTACAAGCTTTAGGTCATTCCTTCACTCTGAAAGAGCAAAACCAGGAAAACAAACATGCAGTAAATATCAGCTTCTTAACACACAGCTGAAACACACTTAACATGCTAAATATTAGCAGACAATATGCCTGATCCATAAAAACAAACTCCATTCAATATGCCACCAATGAAAAGATAAAAAATATTTTCACCTAGAGCTATTTGAATCTAAAATATGGTATTGAGTCCATCTTTCAAGCAGCTGTGATACCAAGTGAACTATGATGTATTATATCTCCTTAACATAATCTCTAGAATCTAATGTGACAAAAAATTAGTTCTGTGGCATACCTTGTACTATCCTTAGAAGACATTGGATATTTAAAATTAAGTTTACAGCATAGATAAATCTATTCTTTCTGGTGCTCCTCACTCCACACTTATAATTTAAAGCATGGTTGGTATTCTACTGAATGTGGGGTTTTTGCCCTTCCTGCTAATAAGCTTTCTGCAACAGTGGGTATCATGTACACAGAACTAATACAGAGAGCATAACAGAACTCATTGCTGCAATAGATCTGCAGTGCAGACAAAACCAAAAAGTCCTTCTCTGTTCATTCTATAAAGGAGGAAGAATTCACTAAGTGAATAAATATTGGAGAGGTATTTCCATTAGCAAAAGGTGGATATATTTATTCTTGTGTTTTCTCATTCTACTGCTAAACAGTTTCAGAATTCCTGGTCTCATAGTGGTGATACTATTTAAAAAAGGACTAATGCAAATCTGTTCATCTGCACCCCACCAAGAATGCAAGTCTAGTTTCCAGAAAGACAGGAAGAACTCTTTTGAGAAACATTTTCAAGTGATGGAAGGACAAAACAGGACGAGGAAGGGGAAAATCATCCAGAAAGAGATGAAAGGAACAGATACTTCATTAGACACAGATCAAGATGCCATTTGTATTTCATTATATCTGGCTGAAGTCCTGTTGTCCACAAGTCACTAGCCTAAAGGAAAATACATATATTGTTTGGAGCCAATGTGTCATGCATACAAATATTTAGCTGAAGCAGACATAAAATCAGTTAAAAATTTAAGGGATCCAGAAAACATGAAACACACTTGTCTCTCTATCAAGCAGGAGGCATCTGTTCATGAAAACAACTTAGTAAGCAGTATTCATACTGTAAAGGATATCAAGAACTTGAAGTATCTTCACAGTTAGGGATGAACATGAATCATCTACTCTGACCTCCTCTCAAAAACAAGACAAAGTTATTTGCTCTTTGAATTAAAAGATAACTTTTAAAAAAAAAATATTTAAATTATGGAAATAGATCTTTTCAGTAGGTAACTAACCTACCCACCATCTACATTATTTCCAAATAGAATTTCCCCAAATTCTGGTTTACACTGTTATACTTTGCCATTGATTTTCACTTTGTTATGTAACACTGTCACTAATACTGTCACAGTATCATCTTACTCTGGTTGACAGACCTAAACCAACATAAATGAATATATGAGAGAACAGCCAGTCACTAAACCCTATTAAAAACAAACAAACAAAAAACAAATGAACAAACAAAAAATCACATATCTTCCACCATACTAATAACTAGAAAGCCACTGTCCATAATATTCGAAAAGTCATGGCAGTTGAGTGAGGTTCCTAGTGACTGTAAGAAAGGAAACATCACACCCATTTTTAAAAAGGGTAGAAAGGAACGCCCTGAGAACTACCAACCTGTCAGTTTCATATCTGTGCCTGGGAAGATCATGGAATAGATCCTCCTAGAAAATATGCTAAGGCACATGGAGGATCAAGAGAGTCAGCACGGCTTTACCAGGGGCAAGTCCTGCCTGACCAATCTGGTGGCTTTCTGCAATGAAGTAACTGCATCAGAGGATGAGAGAAGAGCTGTGGACATCATCTATCTTGACTTCACCAAGGCCTTTGACACTGTCCCCCACAACATGCTCCTTTCTAAGTTGGAGAAATATAGGTTCAATAGGTGGATTGTTCAGTGGATAACAAATTAGCTGGATGGTCACACACAGAGAGTACTGATCAATGGCTCGATGTCTAGACGGGAAAACATGACAAGTGGTGTCCCTCAGGGGTCCATACTGGAACCAGTGTTGTTTAACATCTTCATTAATGACATAGACAGTGGCATTGAGTCCATCCCTAGCAAGTCTGCTGATGATACTAAGCTGGGTGGTGCAGTTGATATGCCAGAAGGATGAGACATCCAGAGGTAACTGGACAGAATGGAAAGGTGGGCTCAGGTGAACCTCATGAGGTTCAACAAGGCCAAGTACAGGGTCCTGAACCTGGGCCAGGGCAACCAGCATTATCAATATAGGCTGGGAGAGGACATGCTAGAGATCAGTCCTTGGGAAAAAGACTTGGGGGTACTAGTAAATGAAAAGCTGGACATGAGCCACTAATGTGCAATGGCAGCCCAGAAGGCCAATCAGATCCTGGGCTGCATCGAAAGAAGTATGGCCAGCAGATCAAGAGAGATGATACTGCCCCTCTACTCTGACCTGGTGAGACCTCACCTGGAGTACTGTGTCCAGCTCTGGAGTCCCCAGCACAAGAAGGATGTGGACTTGTTGGAGCATGTCCAGAGGAGGGTCACAAAAATTATCAGAGAACTAGAGCACCTCTCCTATGAAGACAGGCTGAAAGAAGTTGGGGTTTTTCAGCCTGGAGAAGAGAAGGATCTGAGGAGACGTTATAGCAACCTTCCAGTACCTGAAAGGGACCTATAAGAAAGCAGGGGAGGGTTTATTCACAAGGGTTTGTAGTGACAGGACAAGGGGTAATGGCTTTAAGCTGGAAAAAGGTGGATTTAGGTTAGACATTAGGAAAAAATTCTTTAATATGAGGGTGATAGATCACTGGAATACGTTGCCCAGAGAGGTGGTGGAAGCCCCATCCCTGGAGACATTCAAGGCCAGGCTGTCAAGCACTGGTCAAAGACCAGAGTGAAGTTTTGATCATATTCTTGGGAACAGAATTAAGACTCAAAACAGAGTCAAGTGCCAAGTGACTTTATTTGCCCAAGAACAAGTTCACAAAGCGAAGAGAGAAAGAAAAGAAAGGAAAGAAAGGCAGAAAAGGGGCAGTTGCAATAGCTACCACCATGGATCTGCGACGTCGTGTCAGTCCAATTCATTTCCAAGTCTGGTGGGAGAATGTTCCGTCTGATGTTGGTTGTTCCTGCTCTTTTATCGCCTTGTCCTGTTGAATATTCATCCTTAACTGTTTTGCTTAACTGCACCCACCACCTGGTGGTGGCACACATGCCCAATACCGTCTCTGAGGGGTCTTCAGTGGTCTTCAGGGGTTTCCGGACCCCTTGGTCTTCCAAGTCCTGGGTCTGGGTGCGTGCATAGGGCTGAGGTTGCAGTTTTCAGAGTTAATTCTGTATTTGAGCTCTTAAGGAAACAGGAACTTCTAACTTGTGATCATCACCCTGTTTGTGGTTTGAAGTCTGCCCACTTTGGTGCAGCAATGTTGTGACATACAACACACAGTTTCTGTCACTGTATTTGACATAGGCTTGATAAGGCTCTGAGCAGCCTGATCTAGTTGGAGATGTGCCTGCTTATTGCAGGGGGGTTGGACTAGATGACCTTTAGGGGTCCCTTCCAACCCAATCCATTCCATGATTCTAGAAAAGCACACTAAGTAAGGGCTGTTGTAAGGGCTGTAAAGTAGAGCTTCTGGATAATTTACATTTTTCTTCTCCTTTAAACTGACTACCACCATATCTAAATTCAGCAGCAGTCAGTAAAGTGTAGCAGAAATTAATCTCAAATATGTGACTATGATTTTGTATTTCCCAGCCTGGCTCAAGAAAGCACTATTCTTCTCAGTGACTAAAGGTTGGTCTAGAGTTCAGGCATGTGTTATAGAAGTCATTATTTCATTCTGTTTTATCACCTCATCAGGAGAGAGATCATGTACAAGTTACATGGATATTTAAACAGTAGAAAGCAGCCAGAGGTCTGGTGGAAATAAGCCAAAAACTTGTTCTAATTGTTTTAATTAACAATTTAAAAATTTAATTAACAATTAAAAAAAATGGGGCATCTGATGTCACAGGAGGGAGGATCAGAGAGATGAAGAAAAAAAATGAGGAAGAATAATAATTTCAATCTGAAATATTTCTAAGAACATATTTATATTTAGGATATTAAAAGGAACCAAAAGCTACTAGATACACTTTTCAGTGAATCTAGCATGCAGAAATAGTTGCACAAGAGCTACATAAATCAGCTTGCTATGATCACCTAATAGCTTCTCAGCTTGACCATAGGGACTGTGAGGAATTTTAATTTTCTTTTCACTTCTACTCACCTATTTCCATAAGCTTTGTAATAACTTTGTTGCCAGTTATTTACAATATCTAAAGACAGACTTGTGTTAAAAATACTTTCAGGGTATTGGTAAACAGCAAATGCCATTTCTTTAAGGTATTTTAACATTTTCCCAGATCTAGCAACCAAGTGTTCTTCCTTATGATTTGGAAAGGCTAATATGATACATTATGCTTGACTTAACAGGCTATTTTGAGGAAATTAAGAAATCTTATCTAAAGAGATTAATACTTGCCAGGAAGAGTCCCGAACGGGTTGAATGGTAGTTGGAAATATATCTGAACACTGACTACACTGAGGGTACAGGTAACATCATTATACTAGATGTCTTAATATCATCATACACACTACCAGTAACATGCTAGGGAGAAAGAAATAGTAAGGCTCAGAGGTGCATATAGAGAGCATGAAGGGTAACAGTCATAGTAGCAATAATACTAATATGCAAAACTCTATTCTCTTAGCAATAATTCTTGTCTTTTTTCTTGGAACATGAATAGGTTGAGCCAAATTTCTACAAGCTCACATCTTACTGCCATGATAATAATAGACTGGAAACATAAACAGTCTATAAAGGTCTGGTGGACACAATATTATAACTACTTTATCTCCCTGTGATTCACAGACATTATTCTTAGTAGATGTCTTCACAAAATTAGTAGTTCAATTAAACACAGTGAATGAAAAATATAAGTTGTGTATTTTTCTACTCCAGACATAAAGACTACTATCATACAATTTCATAGCTCAAAGAAAGCGTGATGGATGAGGAGAAAGGTGAGCTTCACAGCTCAATATGAGATGTGCTAAACAACATATCAAGGAATGATGTTGTATTACTAATGGGAGATTTAAATGGGTTGTGTACAATGTCTAGAGAACTGCTGAGTTGTTATTCAATATCTGCAATAGTGCATGAAAACATGAAAAAGTATAAAGTGACTGGAATAAAGGGGCTTCATTGTCAAACTTCCAGAGAGAACAGTTCTGCCACACTGTCATAAGGAAGTTATTGGGACCTGCTGACTTAAGAATGTCCAGTTTAGTATCTGTTACTTAATGTCCTTAATTACCTTTGGAAAGTAAAGCGTATTACATCATCTAGTTTCTTCCTCCCTCTTCCCAAATATTTACTGAACATATCTGCCTTTTCTTCATTCACGTGATCAATTCCACTATTGCCATCCAGCAAGACATTGATAAAATTGTCAGGATTTATCTTGTTCTTTGTATATTTAATCCTCTTATTTTTCTTCATTCTGTTAACTATAAATTTCACCTTCTGTCCTTCCCTTATCAGTTCTCTGCAATTCCTAGGTTTTGATTTACATTATTAATTTCCTCTTTCATCCATTTGTTATATACATTTATTATTCATAATAGTGTTCGCATCCTCTCAGAGTCACTTTCCAATCAGTGTGACTCAGACTCTGCTGTAGATTTTCAGGCATTTAGTAAAGTGAATATTTGCCAATTGCCATTCCCATTTTCAGTCATAACTGTTTTCTGTTTTGTTGCAACTGACCCTTCCAGGGCATGAAAATACAAGTATTTGGTATCCAGTCCATTTGTATACAATGAAAACCAAATCAAATTCATTTGCACCAAAACTACGAAGGGATTCTAAGACTGTGACCAATTCTACAGTACATCAAAGGAAAGTCTCAAACTTTGCACAACCCTCTGAGTCAAAAAAACAATTTTATTATGTCAAAATGCAACACTGATTTGAGAAAATTATAATCTGCAATTTCATAAATTCAAAGATTGGCAGGATGGTCCATCTGTGCTAATTCAAATGGAAGTCAATCATCATAATTCAGGTGAGACATCACACAGTAATTTGGGACAAACAGAAGGGAAAAGCAGACTATAGAAAGAAAACAAGCAGTCCAACTTTTCTTTCTGTCCACATTTTACCTGATCCCTAGGCACAGTTTCAAGTCCAATGAAGCAGCAGCATCTTAGTTTTAAATCCAATTAGACATGGCCATTTACAGAAACCAAAGCTTTATGTACCTCACAGGGGGGTAGCTTTACTAAGCTGCCTCCTGTAAGTTCTCATAGGAACACTATGACACTGTCCTCTGGGACAGTATTTTAATAACATTGCCTTGCTGAGTCTTACAGGATTATTGGTCTAATAGATTTCATTTATGACCAAGTCCTGAAACATAACTACCTCTGACAGACATTGTAGGTGTAACTTAGACATACCTTTTTCCTTATTCAATAGTCTCACACAGTTCCCCCCAGAAATATTTTCTTCTCCATTGCTACCCTAAATCAAAATTTTGTTACCATAATTATTGCTTCTTTTGCCAAGCTATATTACAGGGAATTTGTAGACACCTTCATGTCATTTTCAGAAAACAAAGGCAAATTCTGACATCTAAAAATCTCAAAATGTAACAACTTAAACTTCCTGAGGAGGTCAGAAAAGTAGAAGTAGGACCTTTTTCCCCTTGTTCATATTCTGAACCTTGCAGCAGTGGGATATATATATATGTATCATAAAGGGCAGAAGAAAGAAACCAAATCAATGAAACCTCTTCTCGGATGGTGAATGTACTTCATCGACAGACACTATGAATCTTGTTTTTGCAGGCAAAGCTAAACCAAATATTTAGTATTTAATGACATCCTTTCAAATATCATTCCAGGGTCTATACCAATTTCCATGCCCTTCCCTCAGGAGAGTATCTGGAAAGTGTAGCACTATAGAAGGACAGGAGAAACTGAGAGATTCCATAGTCCTATGGAATATTAAAAGAAGCAAAATGATACCTTATATTTAAGCTTAGCTAAAAGAATGACACACCTTATGATCTTTCTTTCAGTTCTGGCTAGGGGTATATTTTATATCTCTTTCTCTAAAAGAAACAGAATATTCTTTTCTTTCTTTAGTACAATATCTCAAGGAATCATTTACTTATTTCAGAAATTTAGAGGTGCTAAATAAATCCTTTCCCACTCCAAACTGCTTATCATACAACAACAGGCAAGAGCTTGCCTAGTTTTTTGCAATTATTTTTTTCCCTTTAGCCTGTCTCAAGATCTATTTTACCATATATATATTAAATTAGGTAAATATTAATTTTAAATCTTGTCATAGACTTTCTTTATGCAATGCTATTCCTACAGTGAATTATATTAATTCTTAACACAGAATACTTCCAAATTGTTCGCTGTATTGTGTTAATCAGCACTTCAGATGAAACAGATTGAAATGGAGCCAGTAATAAGACTTACTACACCTCTTTTGATGGACCTCCCATTGGCTACTACAGCCTGTGGCTTCATAATAGCACATCTGCACTTTCCTCTTTGGAATTTCAGCTACAGACTTACATTTTCAGACTTATATTTCTCCTTCCTTGACAGCTGTGTCTTTTCAAATACTTACAGTTACTTGTGTTTGACCTCATTAACATACCTGAATTCCATGTAATGAATTAAAATAAAGAAATTTATTCAAATGCTTCCAATATTTGGATGTAACAACTAATGACATAACATTACTTCCCAAAATCACAACTACTTCTGAAATGTCAAGATCCTTAAATAATTCTTTCAAGTTGTCCTAAAGATCTGATCATACAACCATGAACTTAACCATAGTCTCTTCTACCACCATATATTGACACCAGTTTCTCATTTTGTCCAGCTTTCGTTGAGAAAGATGATGTTCTAACATTTGTATATAAATGAATGTCAAAACTAGTCAAAACTTGAAACTAATACTAAAACTAGTCAAAACTTGAAACTAATACATTTAGTGATTGATGACATTTTGCTCTTAAATCCCGAGATAGCAAACACAGTAGAAATCTAAATGTATCAGTAAGAAGATTTAAAATCCCACAGACTTCAAAGGTCTTACAAAAAAGCCATGCTTTTCTGTAACAAAAATTAATTATGTGTGGTTTCTCAAAGCCTTGTGGTTGACAGATTCTAGTGTTTAAGAAAACATAATTTCCAACTGAAACCTTTCTCAGTGCAGGCATACAAGGAATCTACATCAGTAGATTTTTTTTGTACCTCATAATACCTACTTCTCCACTGGCACACTTTTAAGATCTTCTTTCTCAACCTGGCTGTCTATTTTCACGAACTTTGTATGGACACGTGGATTTTTATTTTTTTTTTCCTTTTTCTTTTTTTGAAGACATTTACTTCTGCCAACTCCTGCTGAAATTTTTCAGTGGGTTCAATAATTTTTCAAAGTCCAAAACTGGAAATGAATGAGAAACACATTTGCCTATTCATATTTATATACACAGAAAGCGTAATCACTTAAAGTCACATATCCGTGGAAGAATTAACTAAAGAAGCAGCAAAGAATAAGACAAATCAAAACTTCTACCTAGTTGTTCAGAATAGTATATTAATGAAAAAGGAATTTACTGTAAGTCCAGAGCTCTATGCTGCTTGAGACACTCATTAGATACATTATATTGTAGACCTCCATGATGTGTACAGTTTCTTGAGCCAACAGTCACTGGTAGTAGTTTAATTACAGAAGTATAGAGTTCACAGCTCACTATCTTTAAATTGCTCTTCTTTCTATAGGTAAATTACCTTATTTAAATCTAACATGGATAACCCCAGTATCAGTATGAGTAGAGACAACTCTTCGGTGTTGATGAAGAAGCATAGTAAATAAGCCAGAGTAGACTGGTATTTTTGTCATTTAGGGGGGTTGCATGGTTTTCTAAGTAAACAGTACAAACTGTTCCTGCAATCTCCTCTAGTTTTCAGAAGTTTCTGAAAAGGTACAGAAAAAACACTACCAAAGATGGCCAGTACATGCAACTTACTCCATTGTGCCAGATGTAGAATTATGACTCTGAGGAATTGCATCACAGATCTATTTTAGAAAAGTAACACACAAAAAGCTGAATTGTGTCTCCCTGCTACTGCAGTTAAATTTTAGAAAGTACAGGTATTTATACATATAGATAGTTCATTTACTATGGGCAGGACAGTGGCTGATGCCAGAAAATCATACCTTCTTAAAAATCCAGTCACCAGTGAGAGCCCAGAGCTGGCTGATGTTCCATGTGCTTCCTAGAAAGCATGGCAGAGGCTAAGGGCATGAGTACCAAAGCATGGACTCCTCCATGGGGGCTGTCATGCCCCAGTACTGTTGTTCAAACACACACCACAGCACCTGCTCATCCCACAACCATTTATCTGTACTTCTGGCAAATCTATTTTACCTAATATTACCTGTCCAGATGGCCCAGACTATAGATAAAGGATATGCTGGCTTCCTGTGTGAGAGCAATAATGTTAACCAGTGTGAATCTGCACTTCACACACACCCCCAGAAAAATGCTCTGGAAGATTATCTTTTACCTATAAATGCTTACTTTTCTGTTTAAGGCTCATTCCAAAGTTTGAAGAACATTAACACTAAAGTTATGGAGTCTATCAAACCATATGCACTGACAGTCATCAATGCATCACATTTAAAAGGAATTTGTTGCTCTTCCCCAACACATTCAGTCAAAGTTTGTGTTCTAGGACATTTTTGACCAAATATCTGGAATTTTGATATACTGAAGAAACACTAATAACTATTTTCACTGTCAAACTTCTCCAGAGATAAAAAAAAAAATCAATTAAATATTTTCAAGCCTACTTATTCCATCAACATATATTAAACAAGTAAACTGAAGTAAACTTACAGTACTGAAATAAGTCACACTGTGAATTCATAATGACTGGCATAAGAGTAATCTAACAAATTATTATCATTTAAACCACCAAGTAAAGATAATGATTGACTAATCAAGCTCTCTGCATACTCATGTCTTAGGACTGACAAATATTGCAGGAGGTAATGTTTTGGTTTGTAGATATCAACAGGATAAGGGGACAACTGCCTTCCACATCTTCTTTGAAAATGTAACCATAAAAATGTGGCTTTTTCCTACTGAAAGATTTGAAAGAGGATAAATAATGAATAGCATGAAGGATATTTGTCATCCTCATATTTATAGAAAGTCACTACTAGATTTCTCTATAGCAACCTGACAAATTTTCACAATTGTTACGCAGGAACAATGTCTAAAAGAAATTAGACAACTTTCATTTGTAGAGCTTTGTTTCTTTGCATTTCAGCTGGAATAGTAAAACATTTGTTACTACTGTTATTATTTGTTATTACTGGTGAAAGCAACAGAACACAGCCAGGATATGGGACAAGATAAGGAAAAAATGAAACCTAGCAGCTTCAGAAGCTAGAATTGACAACCTTGAAGCTAAAAAGTCTTGAAAGAGATTAAAATGTGGACCTTTCTCCACTACAGTGGAGAAAAGGTCTAAGCATGACATTTCATACTTCGGGCTGTGTTTCAAAGGGGGAAAATCCGGGGGATGGGTGTATTTATATATATGCATGATTATTCATATTTTATGTATGTACATATAGCATGCATTGTTTCACCAAACTTAAACATAGTTATACAATTCTATATAGCTACCTTGAACCTTTGCAAAGCATGGCATATTACATAGACAGACATACTGGATCTAAACAAATGGATTCAAGAGTTTGAATGCACAATTTCATACACCCAAAAGAGAATTTCTTTTCAGTTGTGTAACAGGTAAAACCTGAAGCATGCTAAACCCATGTTTCTGAACAAAACCAACACACTTTTAACATTTAATAATGAATAGTCCTAAATTAAGTACCTAAGGCTCCATAAATTGCAGAAGAAATGTCTTTCTTCTACTTTCAAAGATGCTGTGGTGAGGGTTCTTTAAAGTCACCGAGATTCTTGAAGAAACAACATCATACAAAGCAGAAGGTAGCATTATAGACACTGCTGGAAAATGGAAATGTGCCACTGACAGCAGTAGAGCCATAAAGGTCTTATAATATTTACTCAGATTCTCATAAATATTATATATATATCCCATATTAGTAGGTGTATTACAATTTTTTCTTTAAAAAAAATTCTGGTATGATTTTGTCAATTGAACCATTTTCACTATACTGTTCCTATAATCAAGTTTGAAAGAATAAATGGATTTTACATACCAAGCACATAAAAATAACTGTTACATCTGATTGAAATATTTTCTTTGTTCCAATAGGAAAATATTAAGGATATTAATTGTTGCAATTAACTATGACTCCCTGGATGCTAAAGTATCTTCCTGTGCTGTTTCAAGTGTGGTGCCACTTTGTCATCTAGCAACTCAATACAGTTTCCATGGCAAAAAAAGAAAAGGTCAGTTGCAAGGTTGATTGGTCATGGTTGACTTCATTTAGAATGTCTGAAAAGTGCTGCAGAGAACACTAATGGAGATTTAGAATAGCTATGAAAATAGAAAGCCAATGTAAAATAAAGCTTTTGGTCAACTGTCAAGCCACAAACCTTTCTTTAAAAAAAAAGGTCAGCACTGTCTTCATAATATTTTATGAAACTTTAATTTCTCTTTCGATGTGAAAATGATATACAAGTAAGCTCAGCAGCAGCATGGAACCCATATGGTTTCTCAATGCTGATACTTAAAATTGCAGTTTTGTCATTTTTTTCTTTATGTTAGTTATTGCACTCTTTATGTTAGTTATTCACTCTTTCCCCCCGCCCTGGAAGTACCAAGAAACACAAAGAAAAAAAGAAATACCAGTCATTATTTTGTTACCTTTGAGAATACCTAGCATATTCTGAGAGAGGCATATTTGGAGAGGCACAAATGACCAATAGGAAAAGGAAGGCATCAGAGGCAGAAAGTGGAAGCCTGCATATAGGCAAAGCATTAAACTTCCCAAAACTGCAGATGCTGAGAATTATGGACTAATCCCAGACAGAAGTAAAAATTCCCCTGTCAGTTAATGTAAACCAACTAATTGGTGTCAGAATACCAATCATCAAGGTCTAAAGCATACCCATGCAAGCTCTAAAAAACCCAGAAATTTAATAAGACTGCAAGTAGAGTTAACATAGATGTCAGGGTCCCCAAATCTTATTTGTGAATGCACTGAATTTGTCTGGGATGGAGTTAATTTCTTCACAGCTGCTGGTATGAGGCTATGTTTTGGATTTGTGCTGGAAACAGTGATGATAACACAAATATGTTTGTGTTATTGCTGAGCAGAGCTTACATAGAGTCCATAGAGGCCTTTTCTGCTCCTCATCCTGCCCTGTCAGCAAGCAGGCTGGGCATGCACAGTAAGTGGGGAGGAGACACAGCTGGAACAGCTGACCCCAACTGACCAAAGGGATATTCCGTACCATATGATGGCATGCTCAGTGATAAAAGCTGGGGAAAGAAGGAGGAACAGGGGGACATTTGGAGTGATGGCATTTGTCTTCCCATGTAACCTTTCTACATTCTTGGGAGTGGTTCAGACATCGAATGTCTGTTTGGAAGGTCAGATTCTATTTGTACATAATCTATACTTTAAACACTATTACTAGTCCTCTGCTATCTTGAATAACATCTTCTGTCACCAGCTGGTGTCAGTTCTCAAACCTGAACAGAGAAGACATTCAGGTTAAACACTGACTTCCTAATGATAACCCTGATATAAAGGATGACAGTAATCTAAGAAATATAATCTCTGAAGACAATTCTCTGAAAAAAATGGCAACAGATTAAAAAAAAAATAGAAACACAGTAATCCAAAGACCATTCCACTGCAAACTGACTCTAGTTCCACTAGAAGAGACTAATTCACCATTTAATCTATATATAACAAATTAGATACATCAAGTCAGACATCAATTAATATTCTTAGAGAGCAACATTATATTATCTTAGCTAACTGATATTTGATTAAATTGATATGTTTTTCCATTGCACTAAAACATGTTGGGATACACCAAAAATACCTACACTTTCAGTGGTCTATAATTTTGACTTAATTACCTAACAGCTAGCTTTGCTGTCTCTGCCTACTGTGAACAGTCACTTACCGTTTCTCATAGCAACCGATTTGTATTTAATAATGTAGCAGAATGACTTATTAGGCCTAAATTAAAAAGCTATATTTGATACATGCAGTAGCACATAATAATAATAGCTGTTGATTAAATTAGTCAGCTTGGTACAAGAAATGACTTGAATCACAGGATCTGACACATCAGAGAAAGAAAAAGATGTATTATTTCATCAAGTGCATCTACCTACTGATGAATAATTTATCTCAGGATATATTTTGAAGGTTTTGTCTAGCCAATTTTAAATGTCTCCAATAATAATACTTTCATCGCTTTTCTACAAAGCTTAAAAATCTTTTTTAAGAGAAAGTTTACTTGAAGTGATGTTTAACTGAGATAACCTAAGAAATTGCTTGTGTTCCCATTTATAAACTTTATGTACTAAAAGATAGTAACAATCTTATCATATTGATGCCAGGTTTTGACCTATTGTTTCATAGATACAAATATTGGTTAAGAAAAAAAAATAATAATCAATGACACATAGATTTTAGCTCCAGATTACTGGTAAGGATGTTGAAATTGCCAGCAGATGAGCATCTGTCTCACAAATAAGCTCTACTGTTTCAGTTTGGAGCTCCCCAAATAAAGCATAATTCAAAGACCTCAACTCATGATGAAAAAAAAACAATTTACAATAAACACCACAGTTTGGGTATAGTTATTTACAAGTAAATA
>JAAGNO010028251.1:6150-19868 GCA_033439905.1 Ceryle rudis | reverse complement strand
CAGTGAAAGCTGGCTCTCTTTGTGGTCCTACAGAGGGAGAAAAAGTATTGATTTAATTTTGAATTTGAATCTGAAGGCCATGTGATTTGATCACAAAACTAAACTTGTTCTTCACATTTCAAAATCCGTATCATAGGTGGCTCCTCCCAGATTGCAAACTTCTGTGAATCCCATCTGAAGTGCCTGACTTACTCCATAAACTGTACAGTTTAGGCATCTAACTCAGGCCTGTGAATGCCACTCTGAGAACCAGTCGAAACAAAAGTACCAATTACTTTTCTCTGTGTATGAATTCCAAAGTCTTTACTACATCTAATGCTGAAGTCTGACCCTAACTAATGGCCAAAGGACAAGGAGATAGGCTCTGTTTCTGCACAACAGTGAAAGAATTGGTAACTACATTCCCATTGCCAGGAATCTTGCCCTCAGATATTCTTAAGCCATCTGTGGAGAGGGGTTAATAACAATACGGTAAATCACAAACAGGTTTAGTCCAGATGGATCTTTAGCAAATTATTAAGTGCAGGGTAGAAAGAAATCATCAAAATTGTACAACCCAGCTTCCATCTGCAAAGTTGAAGATTATAAAAAGTCTCAGCCTCTCTCCCAGTAAAAACTTTTTGCATGTATTGAGAAAAATCTAAACTGAAAGACAAAAATTCTGAAACAAAATCAAATGAGTCACTTTTCAAAGGAAACTGGCACTTTAAGAGCCAGGCTTTTCTCTCTGATTAAAGATTTTCACCATGGAATTTTCACCAGGAGTGACAGGTTTACAGGGCAGACAGCTATCATTCATTAGGTCAAAACAAATCTTAAACCAAAATTACTTTCTTAGACAGTAAATTGTCCATTTGAAACAAGTTTTTTTGACTTATTATCAAAGGAATTGTTGTCCACAGAACAGAACTAGAAATCTTTTCTTAAGCAAATACTTCCCTTACTACCCATCTAAACAGTTTCTTGAACACAAAATGTCATTCTTGTAGTACAAATATTTGCTACAGGATACTGTATTTGATTATTTGATTTATTATACACATAAAAGGGGAAAAATATCGATGTATTTGAGTTGGGTAATTATTGCAAAAATCTCAGCTATATTATAGAAAATCTTTCAGAGGGTTAAGGTTCTATTATATTTAGGGGGTTTTAGACATCTTTCTCCTAAGAATAAAAACATTCCAAATATCTGTTATACTTAACAGGTGGCTCTTTATAGCAAAAATGTTAAAACAGAAGTAGTAACAGCTGTGAAGGAGGATGTCAAAATCTAGAATTTAAAGATTAAGCATCATTTGTTTTTATACAGAGATGTTTATTTTGTGATAATGGATGCAATTAATAGCAGCATATGCTTGAGTGTTCATCAAATTGGTAATTAATGTAGTATTAATTTCAACAGTTTTTTAAATGCATTTGCAACGTTACACACATTCATACACACATTGAACTTCCACCAAAAACAAAACAACTTGGTTAATAAATCAACAGCCTCAATCACATTTTTGCATACCATGGAAGTTACAGGTACTAACAGGCTAAGGCCTAATTTAATAGTAATAACTGAAGCAAGTACTTTGTGCTTCTAATTAAATGCTTTAGATATTTAAAATGTTGATCATAGGGAGTGAGTGGCAATTATTTAAGAACAGCTGTGAACTGACACCATTAATGTTCACTTACCTTAATTTATGCTTGTAGCAATATGGCTGTTTTCAGCAAAATTTAAAGAAAATTAGATTTAAATCTGAAAGTAAAGATCATTGCATGAAAAATTATACTGTACTGAGCTAAAAATGGCATGTCCCCACTGGAATAATTGGAGCTTTTAAAGTTTAATTCCACAGCTCTCACATAGTACAGTGAGAATAACTAAACCAGTAGCTATCTAACAATAATTAAGACTATCCTTTACTATGCACCCATTAAATGGTCTCATTTGTCTTCCAAATATTAGTGAATGAACTGAAACACACTGTGAGGTACAGTAGGTTAGTAAGGACTTGTTCCCATCATATGGATGAGAAAACTCAGGCACAAATGCAATGCAGAGTGGTCAGAAAATTAGTATCTTGGTAAGTAGCTACAAATTAATACAAAACAGTATAACTTCCATTTATGGGTGAGCAAAACACATGTAACCTTCACTGACTTGATATGCTGTGGAAGTCAAAATCAGATCTTGTTGTAAACAAAGGTATTTTCCAGAGAGATATGTGCACTCAATCTAGACCAATGTTAATGAATTATGTAGTGCATAAGTTCTCTGTTTCTTGAGAAAGAAATAATAGACTTCTGTCCCCCTGTCATGTATCCTCAACTGCAAACTCTGCACAGAAAACCATCAAAAATAACACTTACTGCAAAACACTCAGGTTGTAGACTATGCATTATGGCCTTAAATATCAACAACAGTCCAAAGTGTTTGGGAATCCTTTTTATAGATCATACTTCTTTCTTTTCTGAGAAGTTCTATGCTCTGCAGATTTTAATAAGTTTCTAGAACTCTCTCAAAAGAAAGTACCCATTCATACTTGACAGGGATCATGCCCTGGATATACAGTGCATAAGCAAAACCAACTCCAGTGAAATCCTGTCTACCAGCAGATATCCTAAGTTCATTTTCTCCATGGGGCAATCAGGCTAGTATTTAAGCAGAGAATGTTTAATGCCTCCTACAGCAGAGGACCACAGCACACCCTTAACCTATCAGTACAGGTGCAGCCCAAGTCTTCAGACCTTCCAAATGTAGGCACCAAGCCATGATGTTTTCACCATTGTGAGAATTAGAGTAGGAAAAGAGAAGCTTGAGTTGCTCTGTGGCTAGCCTGGTAGTAGCTCATGAATCCCAAATTATCTCATTCTAAGAAGTGTCTCTTGCCTAAGACTGCAGCTGGGGAACCATTCTCTGATGTAGAACTATAATAACTCACAGTAAATGTTTTCTTACTCCCAAGGAGGCAACAGAGACAGAGAATGATGCTTTTTTTTTCCCAGCGAGACATTTTTATCATGGAAAAGATTTTTTCTTAGATTTCTTGAGCATGATGAAGACTTCCAATTCAGAAGCTTCAGTGACTCAGGAATTAATACTGGGAGAAGTTAATAAATTCCTTTCACATCTGACACAAACTACATTCCTAGTCTACATTCCCACCTTTTTTTTTTTTCTCTTAGTGAGGAGAAGAGCAGTAATTTATTACCTTTCATGTTACCTTGCATGAATTGAAGTAAAAGAAAACCCCAGTTATACAGCTACATAACCACTACAAGAAGTTTCTAAATCAGAAATAATTCAGGTAGCCAGCAGACATGGTATGAATAGTATCCTGACAGCTATTTTTTTCCTTCATGGCAAACCAGCATATTTGAGGTTTTAGGCACATGGGTAGGACTGCATACAGTTAAGATCCTGAGCCAAGAATGCAACTTGACCTCTAAATTCAGAGATAAACCAAACTGGCTTTGTTAGCATAAAGACAAAGCAAGTTGTTCAATACAGTTAATTAAGGAAAATATCACACTAAAAATGTGAAAGAATGATTTTTTAAATTGTAGTAATTTCTTCAGGGTTCAGTTCTTTGTGGCTTTTACTGCATACTTTTCCAATTGTGTACAGCAGTGTACAATATCCTACAGAATAACATACATATTGCAAATTAAAATTCATGCAATGTTTGAATGAGAGATGCATCAGCAATGTATTCATCTGTATAAATATGTAACATTTCCATGTTATCTTGGAAACTAAATGCCAATAAAATCATAACTTTTCTTAAATTGACCAAATTACAGCATTAGATAAGAGAAAAGTCTTTTATGGAAAACTATGGTTATTATTTACCATCATTACTATGGTTCCATTTTGATAGGAAGTCCACTTGAACAAATATAAATGTTTGAACATAAACTGATGAAAGATTTATATTTATTCATAGGAAGCAACTACACATTTTGGGTTCACAGTGGTCTGTAAGAAATCAGGCAGGCAAATCCCCTAATAAAGAAGCAATTAACAAGACCTGGGTCTTCCTTCAGATACTTGCTTAGGAATTTGAAAGGAAGAGCCTGAGCTCCTGAAAGAAGCACATGTGAAAACACTATCCTCGCTGCCCCTGGGCCATCATGCTTTCAATTAGCATCTTGTGTTGTTATTTGTACTCTGCAGCAGATGGGAGGAGAGAGACTATGCTACTGTGCAGCATCAATGACCCCTGCAGCCGCAAGTATGGGATATCTAAACAACTGAATGCTCTGTCTTCATAATATAAAGTATGTGTCTAAGCACAGGTGTGGAAAAAGAAGGAGAGATAAAAGAATCCTCAAAATATTATCTGAAAATGCTTCCTATTGGATGTAATGTGGTCCTTTCCAAAAGAAATCTTGTATGAAAACACCCAGAAGAGATGCTTGGCTAGCTCTGCTATCTGCGTGGAACATGCTCAAGAATACAGTGATTTTTCAGACAGATGCTGCAAGTTTCTTCATAGTTCAAAAGAACATAGACGTGAGATAAAACCCAGGTAATGTAGTACCCATGCTCAAGAATAAGCCTATGTAGAAGTCTCTGCCATCCACCTTCACTTCTGCAGGTGTTGACAAGCTCATTTTAAGTACGGGTGTTTCTGGGAGCTGCTTTTGAAGAGGGTCTTTCTTCTCACATACTGCTGTAATTAACATATTGAACAATCATCTGCAAATATCAACTGGATTCCAGGTCAAAGGGATGTAACCCCTTTAAAAGTTTTCTGAAGGCCAAAACCATATTTCAACTATAAGGACAAAGACACACGT
This sequence comes from Ceryle rudis, assembly GCA_033439905.1. Taxonomy (NCBI): domain Eukaryota; kingdom Metazoa; phylum Chordata; class Aves; order Coraciiformes; family Cerylidae; genus Ceryle; species Ceryle rudis. Next base: position 15,071 of record JAAGNO010028251.1, on the reverse strand, counting down.
TTGGAAGCTATCAAATGCTGAAATGTAAGCACTTCTATCCGTAGGTAACACAAAAGCCTTTGTGATCGTGAGTCACATTAAAACCTTTGTCTTGTCATTTCATTAATAACTCTGAATATCAAGCAGTGGACATCACCAGTGAAAGATATTAAGACATCAAGAAATGGATAAGTGAATAGGAGTGGTCAGCCTGGAGAGATATCCAAATTTCAGTGCATGGCATATTGCAGCTGTTGGCTTGAGTAAGTCTTTTTTGAAGGAAAATTCGGTGTGGGAGCTCTCTTTTGTGTGTTCTAAAGAGAAAAAAAAAAAATATATATATATACATATATAGAAAGTGCATGAAGGAAATTATTCATAAGGGGTTCTTCTAGGAATTAAGCATAATGGTAAGCTACAGAAGGGTTTTGGCTTTTGGTACATGTATCCCAGTATCTGCCACTAGCCTGTCCCAAAAATGAATATTTAACAATCAAACCACCACAGACTATGCAAATTCTGCACACCAATGTGGCTCCTACATGTATCTCGATTTTATACAGAGTTTTATTCCATATCCCTTCTAACATGTGAAGTGAACCATCAGTTGTACTTGCCTTTGAATAAAGATTTTATTCTCATATATCATCCTGTAAATCATCCTTTCTTTAAATGGAAACCAACTTTTTGCTGTATAAAAATGACTGCAGAGAAAACTGCACACATTAAGAATTCAAACTAGTAAGCCTAGACACCAACGACTGCAGATGTGATTGAAAGATTAGGGTTATAAAACACGACCACAGTACTGTCCAGAGCCTCCTTTTGTACTTTTGTATGAAAATGTTTCAGTGACTTCTTTTGCAATTATAGTTTCCTTGACTCAAAACAGCTGAAAGCTATTAGCTGAAAGTTTTCATAAAATACCTTTAAAAAAAAAAGCTAGCTATCTTCTATTACTGTGAACTATTTATTAGAACTTACATCATTCAGGTATAAAGTTAGCCTTTTGTTCATGATTTCATAAACAAGTAATTGGTATTCAACAATACAGGAATTTTTATTTCCTTGTGATGGCATTTCAGTTTAACACATTGAACTGAGTCCAAAATGTTTCTCATTTTTGTCCATGCAATTCTTGATTCTGTTATGTTCTGATAATATATAATTTTAAAAAATCATTAAAAAGGGGGGCTAGCATTTGCCTCCAAACAGCCCAAGAAGCAGGGAGACAGAGGTCTCCATAAGTCTGAGAATCTTGCTCCAGTTAGATACTTGCATCACACTACATCAAAGAAAATTTGTAGATTTCCCAATATCTGTTCTAATTCTACCAGAAATGGCAGCATTAACTCTTTTCCTAGATAAGCAAGACTGCTTTTTATTTTCTCACATTAATCATTAGCTTTCTAAGGAAACATATTATTATTTGTTAGTGTTTTGCCTTTGTTGTTAGCAATGTGCCAATTTAATAACAGGAAGCAATTTTACTGACAACTGTTTTCTTTTATGTCTTTGCTTTTACATAAATGTTAACTGCTGATTAGACCAGATACCTTATTCATTTTCTCACTTCTAATGATTGTTTCAAATATGAGGATACTGACGTCAGTCGATGCAGCAGCTTACCCACAACATGCCAAAAAACAGAGGCTCAAAAGGAGCTGCAGCACCTGTTCAGTTACTGTCACTGATGAGAAGCAAACTGGGTTTTTTTGTATTCTCTCTTCCAAAAGTAAATGCCCTTTTTCAGCAATACTGATACCTAAGACTCTTCCTCCATAAACAGCTAGTATTTTATCATGGATTGATCCCTCTCACTATTGCAAAGTCACATATTATCACTTGCAGCAGTTCTTTTCCATGGAAAAGGAGTCTCCAGGCTAAACTAATGAATGAAGTCTCTTCATAATCCTGAAAGACAGACAGCTAAACCTAAGACAGAAAGGCTTTATTTTCCATGTCTCCTGGCTGCCAAACCATCTCTAATATGCACAGATGAATTTTCCACCTCAACATTAGGAAACACTTTTTTTAATTTGCAGGTGTCACAGGTTGCCTAGAGAGTTTGTGGAGTCTACGTCCTTGGGGGTATTTAAAAGCTGTCTGTACATGGTCCTTGGCACCAGATTCTAAATGGCCCTACTTAAGCAGGGGGTTGAGCCAGATGATCTCCAAAGATCTCTTTCAACCTCAACAGTTCTGTGATTCTGTATGATTCTGTGATTAACAATCTTTTCCATTCATTCTTTCTAAATGCTTTGCATCAGATGAAAGTACTGTTCTCCTTCATGTGGACTGCACAGTAATCAGGAAATAGTCCACGAGTGTGTCTCAAGGAGAACCTCCCAGATGAGCCAAATCTTTCCCATGGCTGAAGCAAGCGAACTGAACTGAACCACACAGATGCTTATGCAGATTACTCAACTTATTTACTCTACAGCCAAGCTCTTAAAGCCTGTATTGGATTTAAGTCTCCAAGAGCCTGTTTAGATAGCTAATCTAAAGCCAACAGAAAAGCTCCATTTGACTTCAGGAAATTTTGAAGAAGCTTTCTGATTGACTCAGCCACAAAAGCTTCAGAAAATTTGGGCAGGAACTAGACATCACTTCACAATTCCTGCAAACATGAAAATTATTTAGGCAACTCAACTGTCTTTTGAAAAAAAGAGATCACCTACTTATAATATGTGCATTGCCAACATAGACCAGTTTGGTTATGGTAGGGTATAAGACAGGTGAGGCAAAGGATATTTCTCATAAATCTTCCTCTTTAACAGTGCCTAATCTTCCTCTTTTTCAAAGGGTGTATTTTCTAGTCTTTCTCTTTTTTCCCCCATACACCCACTCTAACCTTCTTTTATGCCAAGTAGTCCATTATTGTGCACAAGCACTTGGTTGCTTTGACTTTCTGCTTTGACAGCTACTTATTAGGCATTTCAAATTTTGCCATGAGCTGCTGCTACTGATGTTGTGTTCTTGGGTTTTTTTACCCTAAGCTTCTATGTTTCTCAGTTTGGCAGCCATCACTGCACATTAATTAAACTGAATTATTACATTAATAGTTAGTAATATTCATAAGTACTTGACTTCTCCTCCTCCTCTTCCTTCTCCTCCAGGTTTGGCAACCAAATCAAGGACCAAGGAAGGAGAATAACTCAGGTGAAGCAAGAAGCTATTTAATGTGCTTTCTGATTTTCCTTCCCCCTGCACATACTGGACAAACTGCTGCCCAATGGTCCATTTCTTGGCCTTAAAGCACTGTAAAACAAAAACCATGATGACCGAAGAATCACATTTTGTTAAATAGCACATCTAACAATGGGAAAATAAAGAAAAGGCACTATTCAAAGGCATAGTCTCTTGACAAATGTACAGAAACAACAGAGATGCTGAGTGACAGTTTCTGGTTTAAAGAGGTCATTTTAGCAAAAAAAAAAATAAATTTCAGAATCATCAATATGTTTTGCTCAGTTTTCTGAATTTTGTCAAATATCTCAAATGGAAACAAACAAAAGTTAAGGCAGTATTTCCTGTAATGTTAAGTATTTTCCATGTTTCAGTTTGAGCTATACTTTTAACATAGCTTTCAATTCATTAATCAAAAAGAAATAAACCCACAACGAAATGTCTACAAGCAAAAAATACCATCTCTCATTAGGGATGAAGATAATACTTCATTCAACAAAAAGTAATACTTTTATATCTTCTAAATTCATCAATAAAGAAAACTTTTACCTTGCCCTTGGCTGTAATTAGAGTGCCAGCAAACAAAAATTTCTTATGATTAAATGAGAAGTAACGTTGGAAAAAAACCACAACATTTTCAGCGAACTGGTTATATAAAGGTTGTAGAATAATTAGTTGTTCAGCATACTTGTCAGTTTTTCTATCATCAACTGTCCAAGAGAAATCTTTGAAGCAAGTGTATCATATTTAAGGTTGTATATATTTCCCATGAAGTTAAACTTAAATTTCATAAAATATTTCCTCCATTCATAGGTATGAGTACAGCAGAGTTAAATCTCTGCACTGATGCATTTGTATTTAAGTAGGGATGTTTGGTTGTAGTTGAATACATAAACTCATCAATAAATAGTAATTTTGGAGATTTGAACAAAATATATTATTTTATACTAGTGCCACATTTATAGAAAATACACAAGAGGTCTTTGTGCAATACCCATGTTGCTGATTCAGGAGTTTCTTATCTTCAGTAACGTGAATGCTTTTACAACTTGTTCTTTTGTTCTGGCTACAGCTATTCAATCAGTTAATGCAGAATTACAGCACTTGTTTAAGCAGTCTAGACTGACCTTTTTCTCCATTATGAATTTGTTTTAACCATGCTTTTTAACCAGTTCAGAGATCTTGGCTAGACTTTTGCAGTTACTGCTGCTTATCATTCTTAAATAAGAATGCAAACCACAGATCAAGGTCCAAAATGGTTGTTGCCATTAGCATGCAATTCTGTTGGTAGCATAACACCCAATTCTGACAGTGACAGAGAGGTCACTGATGGCAAAAGAAAGTACCTTGCTACTTTCTCCATCATATTTAATGAAATGAAGTTCTCAAGCCAGAACTTATTTCCCTAAGTTAGGCAAAAAATAACATCAGTTTTTGAAAAATCCCATGGATTTTATTCCTGGGTGCATCTTCTGGCATCCAAATGCTTTTAAAATTCTGTTATTTTGTACAAAAAAAACCCCACCCCGTTTTATAGGTTTTTGCCTGGCTAAAGCCACATAACATACTGAGATCTCCACAGTAATTTTGCCTGGTATTTATTTCTCCAAAGATTTTAATTTTTTTTAAGATGCAAAGCTTAGCCAGTTACTGACTGGTGAACAGAGAAAAAGTTATCTGACAGTTTAGTTTCCATGGAATATCATACTTTATTTTGTCTATGTTCAGAAAAAGCAAAGACTGTTTTTGTCACAGCTCAATATCCTTGCAGTAAGTAAATTCCAATCTTTTTAAAAATTTTATTTCTCACAAAAATGTTTGCTTACTTTTACAAAGTAGAGAAATTATGCAATGCAAGAAAATGACTGGCTGTTTTATTTGAGAGTTACAACAGATAAATTATTGTCAAAATATCTGACAGCTGTATTAATAATTCATACTTCTTTTTCCTTTCAAAAACACAGAGACGATCTGTGAAACACTGTATGAATTTTTCTTTTTATTTCTTATCACAACCGTAGATAAGATATACTAAATTCAAACACTCTGTGGTGCAAGGTAACAAACCGCAGTGTTGTTCAAAATCTAACCCATTTTGACCCTTTTCTTCACAACAGCCTTAATAAAGGAGACAGTTTCTATTTATCACTGTGAAGTGATAGAAAATATTGGACTTTTAATAATAACAGGAATTCAAAGATACCATCTATGAATGCACACAAACTGGTGGGGATTTTTGCTTTTTTATTTCACCCAGCCTAGTATGATACTGACCTGGAAAACTTCTTTCAGTTCTGTATTTCTATGAAAAGATATCATCTCTAGACTGTGAGATGTTTGAAAAATAAATCAGTCTCCATATTTTCAGCTTTATATCATACAAACACATATAGTTCTCAACAGAAAGTCCAGATTCTAAGATTTGCTTTTACCCTAGAGTGGCAGACATAGTCCACTCAGATAGGTGCTATAAACAATGATTGTTTCTTTAAGCTATTAATATACTGTACCATTACCTGTGTCAGACACCACGTCATCAGTGAATGTAATACAATTTCCACACAGGTGACAAACAATTAAAGATCGAATGAACACTTCACAATGATTCTGTATAGTTTTTTTCAATATATAGTCTAGCTTCTTTCTGTGAAAATAGTCAGAAATTATTTCAAGTGAAAGCAGAGTGCCACAGATTTACAATAATAAGAGATACTGATCAAAATTCCAACCACATTATCAACAAAAAATGCATAAGATTATACTACTTAACTAAACAATTCTCCTAAAATATCCCCTGGAAAAAAGATAACTGGCTAGTGAAACAGCAATAGCTTCCATTTTCAGGATTAATTCTAAATAGCTTTTAGAATTACTTAAGAAAAAGACTATATTTTGGGAAAATGGCTGTCTATTTATAGTAAATGCAGATAATCCTCTATGTCACTAATTTCTTACTCCATCTCAGTAAAAATTCTTTATATTCATAATATTCTTAGTGCAAGGCTGAAATCCTTGCCTTCAGTCCTGGTTTTATTCCTTTGGAGAAAAGCACCGTTTTCTTAGAGATTATTTTCTTTTCTGTCTCAGGAAAAATCATACTGTACCAAATTAGAAAAAAAATCATTAAATACCTACACAAATCAAAAGCACTCCATGCAGTATCTGAGTAAAGATCAAGGTGGTTTTTTTAGTACTGTGTTACAGAAAAGATGGTGCTTCAGATCAATGGAGAACTTGCAGAAAAAAAAGATGATTTGCTCTCAGTTTCTTCATACTTCTGTTTCATCAAGCATTAATCTTCTTTAATGGAGTTTTTTTCAGGTTATGAGATATGAAGATGAAAAGTTATGAAGTAACTCAACTGCAGAAGCTTTTTGAAGAGGGACCCCGGGTTCATTTTTTGTGGGAACTGAATGCTTTAGCTATTACCATGGTTAACAATACTTATACCAAGTAAGTTTATACTAGCAGAGCAAGGGATAGTTTTATATTAGCTTGGGTTTGACTTTCCCTTTAACTCATTATTTCCTTTAGAAAGAAGGAATGGGTTTATATCTCTAAAACCAGACAATGCTACACTTTGGATTTTCACTCTTTCCAGACCTCCTGCATACAATTACAAAGACCTAATGGGATTCTTATGCAAAGGACATAACTGAGTGGGCAGTGTAAAAGTGGTATATTGCAGATAATCACAAAAGCTTGCAATTATTTTGAGAAAGGTACTGTTATTTTCTCAGTCAGCTGAAAGAGAACAAAACTATAATTCCTCAAGATTATTATACTTCACCTGCATGTGAAAGTACAACTGACTTTCTTATTTTAGACTTTTGGCCTAGTGATTGCTCTATCACAAAAATGTTATTCTTCTCCTTCAGAGATCATATTTATTCATTTTTTCCATCTCTTAGTGAGTTCATTCCATCACTGAAAAACCTATTTTGCTATTCCAAAGTGTTTATTGGCCAGTTTACTCCTTTTGTGGTGGGTTGATCCCAGTCAGTAACTAAGTATGTACCCACTGACTCAGTCCTCCACTACAGCAGGATAAGGAAAAGAACATGAAGAGTAATAGTGAGAAAAAACATGTGGGCCCAGTTAAAGATAGTTTAATAAATGAAGGAAAGAGAAAAAAAAAGCAAACCACAAAAGATGCAAGGGCAATCAGTCAGCACCTCCCACAAACAGAGAAATGTCCAGCCAGTCTCTGAGCAATGACTACTTTGTTAAAACTATACCCTCACATTTTATCACTGAGTTACGTGACGTTATATGGTGTGGAATATCCTTTTGGTTAGTTGGGGTCACCTGTCCTGGCTGCATCAACTCAGAAACTCTTGCCCACCTCCAGCATACTTGCTGTGGGGGTTAGAGTGAGAAACAGAGAAAGCCTTGATGCTGTGTAAGCACAGTTCAGCAATAGCTGAAACATTGATATGTTATCAACACTGTTTTAGCCATCAGTGGAAAATACAGCACCATATGGTCTTCTATGAAGAAAATTAAGTCTGTCCCAGCCAGACCTAGTACCTTTATTAGCAGGACAGTAAAAGACAGATGCTGAGTCTCACATTAACCCTCTTTTAAAACTTTGATTAACGGCACGAAGTGAAGAACGAACAAAAATTCTGTCTGCGTTATTTTTGCTTATATGGGCTATCAGCATAAAGCTGTGACTCTAGGATGGTTACTACTTATACTTGCCCATGACAAACAAGGGAAAGATTGATTCCAACTCCCAGTTTGAGAACCACAACTATTATTCTGAATCTTGGACGATAACTAATATACTTGTACTATGCAATATTTGCCATTTTATTTGAATCACTACTGTAGAAAAGAATTACATTTTATTGAATTTTCTTTCTCAAAACAGAATTATTCTCAATATACAATGGATTTCTGCCTGCCTGTTTTTCAGTGGCTTCACCACAGAGCTTCCATCAATTTTTTTCAGAAAGGGAAACATTTTAGAGATAGCTGTGTCACACAAAAATTTTATTAGGGCTAATTTAAGGTTGAAAGGGAATTTTTCAATTTTTTGACTTATTTTATAGTTCTAAAGTTCTTTTCTCCAATTATGTATAGTCATCCAGTTCCACATGTTACTATCAGTTATTCAGACTAACTCTGTTTGTTCTACTTAAATAAAATAGAATACGGGGACTGTCTTTTCACCAGTTCAGAGAGCTGATCAAGAGGCTTGTAGAAATGCAGTATTACTGCTTTCCAGAGACCAGGTCTTCTATCGCTTTTATGGGGTTTCCAGCAGTACTATGCACTTGATTCAGTACACATAAAACCTACTTTCATTGCTGATTTCTTCTCCCCTTTTTTTTTTATTATGAATTTTAATTAAAGGAAGAGATTAAAAGATTGTTATGCATTTTAGGAACTTGGCTGCAGATAAACAGAATTTAAAGCCAGCCTTCTCCAGCATGAAATCCATGTCACTTTAAGTCATTCTTGCTTAGTCTAAGCTCCTTTGTATAAAATGCTCTGGAGAATAACAATATCCAACCTTATTTGCTCTATAACACAAACTGCCAGATGCCACTTGAGGATGCTACACTTAGCTTCTGCTATAAAGATTTGCTTTGTGGAGATGTTATTTCAAATGAGCTGTGACATTGCATTCTTGAGGAGCAAAGGAACTTTGCCTGGTTCTTTCTGTGACACACCATCTTAAGTCACAGAAGAAACAGTAGAATTCTTTAATGGATTCAAGGCTGTGTTTATAGCATGGAAAAAAA
>JAAGNO010028247.1:58481-85587 GCA_033439905.1 Ceryle rudis | reverse complement strand
TTTTTTTTTTTTTTTTTTTTTTTTTGTGGTGGGGGTTGTTTTTTTTTGTTTTGTTTGTTTTTTCCATGTAACAGAAACTTAGATCTTAGTTGTACATCCTCACGGAATCTTCTAATCCAGAAAATCCTTTTGGGGTCAGGATATTCTGAAAAGAGAGGTTCTTAAGGCGTGAAGTAGTTAAAGTTATAAAAAATTGACATTATTTTAGAATCCCTGTAGGAATTTGTTTAATAAATCCAGTAGAACAGATTAGTGAATGATAAACTTGTAGCAGAATATTCCAAGAATCTTGGTAATTTCTACCAGAGCCTGTTGGTTATAATCTTTTTGTGATCTGAGCAGCACTATAGAAAAATAATATTTTAAAAATATGCATTAAGCTATCAGCTCTCCTCTGTTCTGTTAGTCTGAATTTTCTGAAATGGGGTAAGTATAGGGGTCACTTCCCTGACTTCAGAGGCTTACTTGGTTTGTTTTCTCTTGAATTTTATACTCCAAGCTATATTTAAATTTATTTTTCTTCTTCTGCATTCCTTTCCTTGCTGTAGGTAACAATTGCTGAATATGGAGAAGGTGAGGATGAGGATAAAGATCCTTATCCACCCTGTGATGTACCAGGTACGTGAATACCAGTCAGAATACAAACACTTCTTTTGCCAAAATATCCTAAACTTGCTCTTGCTGAATACTGAATCAAGTCCTTTGAAGTTGGTGAAGTTGTGCTCTGTTATCAGTAGATAGATGGGCCTGTAGGCTGCTAAGTATTATCTTTCCCTGCAGCTTCCTAGACAGTACAAACAGCATATGAGAATTAATACTGTGAGCCTGAACAGTGCTGTGGTAATGCTATCTGGATGTGAGAGCAAATGCTAAACTTTTCTGAAATGTTTGCTAAAAAAAGAGACATTCCAGGCCTGATGATATTTTGTCAATTTTGTTTTAACTTCTTCCAGTCCAGTGAACATATCTAAAAATCAGTTCTGTCTGATGGTCTGAATGCCTGTTGCAGGGATCTGCCATACAGTGCTCAAACAGTGCCCGGAGCTCAGTACCCCTACAACACAACACAGGCATGGACAGATGGTCATGGGCTCAGCTTCAGTGAGGCTCTAGAGCCCATGTGCAGGGCTGGGGGTGGAGTCCCCAGGTGAGGTTGGTCAGGGCCCATAAAGCCTATGAGTATACTTAAGCACCCACCCATATGTGCACATAAACATGTATATAGGTTTGTGACAACAATATGGATGTTCATATATTGATGCACAGATTTTTGAAGACATGGTATGAATATGTATTTCCTACAACCTACATATGTTTTAATACAAGCCATGCTTTTATATTGTTATGAACAAAATCTAAATGCTTTTTATGTGATAGTAAAAATGTGTTTAATTTAAAGTAGGTGAAGATGAAGAAGATGAGGAGGATGAACCAGAAGTACCAGCAGGCCCACGTCCCCGCAGAATATCAGAACTAAGTATGAAGGAGAAGATAACACCGATCCCTGAAGGGAGTGCCTTCTTCATTTTCAGCAGCACCAATCCGTAAATATGGTTTTGAAAAATACTGTTTTAGTCCATTGAGGTTTAGCAGTACAGTGAAGGAGCAGGCCTCTTTCCATTGAGGTTAAGAATAGAACTCCAGTGTCTTCAATAGCAGAGAGATTGGCTTCTCTCCTAAGATTTTTTTTTTTTACTTGTTAAATGAAAAGAATTTGACAAATATACTAATTCCCTTCCCACTGTTGAAGATAAAAACGTTTTGTACATATATTCTGTCAAGTCTGAACATGTTTGAAAAATATTGTTTAATGTATATTAGCTATTTAGTATTTCAGCACTCAGCCTAACTCCAGAGCATTTGAAGTTCTGTGCGGATGAAGAAAGCAAGCTTCAGTAGTCAGTAAAAGTCATTACTGATTGGCGGATGGAAGTGAACAAGTGAACTAAATTCAGTACCTACAGACTGAATATGCCTCTTACCTTTATACAAAGCAATTTCATGAGCAGTCAGAAGGCAGCTTAAGAGTTATTTGGCGTGGGAGAATGCTGTCTTCTCAGTGGTAGAGGTCATCACAATTAAGTTTAGAAGATGGGGTGATGATCAAGATACAGTGTTTTGGGCTTGTATCTTATTTATTGCAAGCGTTGTCTAAAGCTCTTCAGAATTTTCAAACAAGCTGGAAAGAAAACTATTTGAACTAGTAATTTTAAGAACACATATGCTGAATGCAAAAACATTAGAGTTGTTGAATACGTGAAATTGCTTTTGGCCTCAACTAATGCTACATATTCTCAGGCCAAAATGGCCATCTTACTTAACTAAGGTATAATATAGTCAAATCATCTACTTAATAATAGGAGAACAAATTTTCCCCAAGAAAATTTTCCTTCTGATTCTTCAGCAGAATTTCAACAACTTCAGTGTTAGTTATGGAACTGCTTTTTTTCAAATACAATCCCTGAGTTACTCTACCAAGGTGCTTAATAATGTTTGTAACAACCATTTGCTTACTGACTCTAAGTGTATGTACAGTTCTACTTCATGTTATTTGGCTGAAACTTATCAGCTCTATAATCTTCAGCACCCACTTGTCCTGTAATTTTGTAAGAAAATCTTCTTGGGAGATTCTGATTTGGGTTGAGTCTCTAAGTAGCACAGTGAGATGCAGCCTAAGCCACATCTTACCAGATGAGTATTTTTTGACAGCTTTACTAAGAATCAAATCAAACTGTGGATCTGAAATGGCTTCTTATCTGGAATAGGTCCCTTTGACATTGGCCTCTCTATGTGCACAGTGTTAAAAAAACTGGAACTTGTAGTGGCATTCATAACCCATTGAAAACCAATAGGAGCTTGGAAATCCTCAGATTCCTTTGCTAAGTGCAGCTTCACTACAGGTGGATTGGATTTTGAATTTATTTACATCTTAAAAATCAGAGCAATAGCTTCAGCTTTTGCACCTCATTTAGCCTCTGACAGTTGCACTGTTCTGTCACTGTTGGTAGAGTAATAGAAAACCTGTTGTATATTAGCCATCTGCTGAATTCTGTTTGGTGTATTTTTGTATCTTTTCTTAAGAATACGAGTGGGATGCCACAGACTCATCAATCACCACATCTTTACCAATCTCATCCTTGTCTTCATCATGCTGAGCAGTGTTTCCCTAGCAGCAGAAGATCCAATTCGCAGCCACTCTTTTCGAAATAATGTAAGCCCTTCTTTTTTATGTCTGAAGAGAAATATATCCTCACAGGATGACAATCCTTTGGGACTAATTTAATATTCAAGTTAATAAGCTTTCTTTTTCCTCTTTCAAGTCATACATTTATATATTTTTGCTTTAAAAAACATAAATCTTTAAAGGCAAGTAACTTTATTGATGGAACATCATAGGTACTAGAACCGTTTATTATATACATAATGTTTTTCCTTTGTTAGCTATAAACAGAGTAAAATGTGCTCAAACTGAGCATAATCTTTACAATTTCCAGATTTTTTCATGATTTTGAGCTGGTGTACTTGATATCCATTTCCTGAATCACTCTTAGTGCTTCTCAGCATTTGACACTGATATAAAAATGCCAGTTAAAATTATCACTGTTTACAACATGTTGGGAACAGACTCTGTCGTGTCATCTCTTCTCCTTAATTAACTCTTATAGGGTCTGGGGCAACTCAGAGAATCACTCTTGGTGTATGTATGGATTCATAAGGGTATTACTTCTTTCAGAGCAGCTGGTGTGGCCACATTATTGAGTTTGAGTACCACCACATTGGTCCAAAGATCCTTGGATTCCTGATTTGCCATATCAGAAACTAAACAAGTTTCACTTCTTTTTCTGAACTCACATGTAAACTGAGGATTAGAGCATGCCCAGCTCTTGCAGTGATTCAATCAAATGCCATTTCAGCCTATATACAAACCCCGCAATTTGGAAGTGTTTCTACAACCTCTTTTAGATCTACTTGTAGAAACTAAATATCTGTAAGATTATTAAATTCATAGATATCTCTGTTATTCAGTAAAAGTGTAGTGTCTGTGGTGGGTAAACATCTGTGTTCTTCTAAAACAAATTCCTGAATCCCGTGTTTTAAGTTCTTAATACAGTGGAATGCCTGTTACTCAAGTGCACAATTATTAGACAGAAACAAAAATAAAGCCACTCTTGTGACCACTAATGTTGGTCTTACACTTGTTGCACTTGTAGTAGTGGTGAAGCAAGCCTCTCATGTTTTTGTGAGTTGTGCATACTTTAGGTATGAAATAGCTGAGATGAGGCAACTTGGTAATAGTCTGCGGGGACTTTTGGGATACTTTGACAGAACTTCCAGGACTCTCCTGTTTTAGATATAAATTGATCTGTAGAGATTGCCATGGAGTTAGAGAAACTCTTCTACCTCTTACAGGAAAGATGGGCTTAGTAGGTCCATAGAGGTTGTATCCCTCCAGTTCTTGCTAATGTAAAATGAGCCTCTGAAAGTCCTCTTTTGGCTGTTGATGTTCTCTGAGCATTTGTTCAGCAACATGGGTAAAAACCCAAAAAGATAAAACTTTCTTCAAAGGTAGAAAGGGGTCAAAGAACAAAGACACTAATGCACTATTCAGTAGAGCTGTGTGCTTTCCATATCTATAAAACTGGACAAGTGCAATCTTATGAATAAATCACACTAATGGGTAAGAAAAAGAGAGCCAGTGGGGAATGCTGAAATTGTTACTGTAGAAATGGCTTGAAGGGCTGATAATTGGGTTTGTAGCTAGAGGAGTACTAAGAAAATGTAACTGGAGAGTCGTGATAACTTAAAAGTATTGTTCCTATTTGGGACATAGGTAAAGTGAGTCATTTTTAGAAGGCATTGCTCACTTGTTGAAAATATTCAGAAATACACCAGTCCTGCATATTTTTCTGGTTACTATGTTGAATGATCATGTTTTTTCAACCAGCCAGCTCAGGCATGGGGTTTGAAAGTTTACAAACTGGAATGCCTTTAAATATTTTCTTTTAACTGTAGAATGAATTCCTTACTGATTAATCTTTGTTAAATGGCTTTAATATTTGCCTATTTTTCCAGCTACAGGAAGGGACAAAAGGATGTGATCTTCAACTGAACATGGAAAAAAAATGATTCCTTTTATGTGATCTAATAGCAATACTTTCTTTTTGTGTTGTCTCTTATTTTATATCTCCTTCCAATTTTGTTAGTTGCTGATCCGCAGGCAACATTATACTGTGCTCAACTGTTAGCTAGTTGAATTGCTGGATGCTTGAAACCAAATTAGTACACTACTGCTATCCATGTCGATAGCTAAATTAGGTGCTAGCCATATGGCCTTGAAATGGTGAAATTTTGGTCATGTTGAAATATGGCAGCTGTCCTGTCTCCAGCAGTGAGGTCAATATCACACCCACAATATTTTCAAAAGTTTACATATCACTATGCAACTGTTGTGGGTTCTTTTCAATTTCATACAAATAAATCACTGCTGCATTTTCTAAGTTCAAGAAAAAAAGAATTGTGGTGCTGATTTTAAGTAATTCAGGTATTTGTTAATTTGTGACATTCGAGCTCAGTGTATGCAGGAACAGTAAAATGTCGCAGAACGTAGAATGATGTGAACTCTAGAAGCATCCATCGATGTTCTATTTTTTGATGCAATACTTAGGAAAAAAAGGAAATGTTTATTATTAGTAAGTATTCATTCTTTGTGTAAGATTCTGTATCTCTGCTAAAAGGTGAAGAAAGTACCTGTGAAAGCTGATAGAGGAAAGTCTGAACTGAAAGAAAGTGTTACTATTTGGGTACTATTAACTCTTTAAGGCATCTAATATCTAAGCACAGTGGCATCTGATAAATTTTTAAGTAAATAAAAATGGTTGCACAATAGCTGGAATCTTAATCTACTTTGTGTAAATTCCCTGTCTACCTGCTTAGATTAATTCAGATGTTGTTGTGTATATGGTCTAAATTGTAAAAAATTAATAGATGGATTTCTTACTGTGGCACATATTATACCTTGCAGATACTTGGTTACTTTGACTATGCTTTCACAGCCATCTTTACTGTTGAAATCCTGTTAAAGGTAATGCATTGTTAATTGATCCTTGTTAGCTCAAAAGCAGATTTAGCAATAATGTTTGTAACTTTTTGTTTACCTTCCAGATCCTAGGTTATGCAGATTATGTCTTCACTAGTATGTTTACATTTGAGATCATTTTGAAGGTAACAGGTTTTTAAAGGAAGTTTGTTTAAAAGGATTTTCCTTGTGTGTCACCTGCCAAGAAAAGGCACTTGAAGTGTTCTTCGCCTTTTCTCTAAGCGATCAAAGCTAAACTTTTTTTAAATCAGAGGATTTTTTTGACAGTTCCTCATAGTTTTGATTGGTTATTTTTTACCATTTGGTGCATGAAGAAGCTGATATTTTTATCATTACATCAATATAATATTTCATTTTTTACCCTTTTTAAACTTACAGTTGACAGAAAAGGGAAAAATAATTCACTGCGCATGAGCTTTTCCTTCTCCTTGCTCTGGCATTTCCAAAAGAGATACTCAGTCTTTTAAGGAAGGAGCATGTAATTTCTCATTTCTTTTGCTGAACTATATTCACAGAGCTAAAATAGTAGATAACTATTTTCTTGCAATAGGACTTGCAAGATATCTTGCATTTATCTATCTACATACTAAGATATTTTGCATTTATCTTGGGCATACATTTAAATACACAGAAAGGCATAAATATGCTTGCTTAAATGTATTACCCATGCATGAGTCAAAAATTGGCTTTTAAATGTATAGTTTGTGTACTGATTATTAAGAATATCCATGGGGGTTACTCAGACTTTAAATGGATGAGGCTTACTTTGGCAAAGAAGCCATATAACTGAGGATTATGTTCACACGTAAGAAAATTCCAAACAAAGAAATTCAAAATTTTTGGTGGGAATTTGTCAAATACTTTTTCAGAGATTTACACATGATTCCTAAAAGTTTCATGCTGTGCATATTTACCATGAATTTTTTGGTTGAGTGACCCTGATCTATACAGTTAAGATTGGTTACAAGAATCTGTACATAAACTTTGCATTTCCAGTTGAGAATTATGCTTAACAAAATCTCTTCTCCCAGCTTTTGCTCATATTGCTGTGCATAGTCTTCACAATGTGGTTTGATTAATACTAACTGATGCAATATTTGGGCTGTTTACAAGATATACTGTACTATAAGTAGTAGACTATTTTTATGCTTGTGAATATTCTCCCAGATTTAATGTTTATCACCGTTTTTCAGCAGTGAGGAGCTTGCTATAGACCTGATTAATCATACCGCATTTGTAGCATTCTGAAATAATCGTTTTTTTCACTGCTAAAGAAAGGCCAATCTAAAGGAAAGAACAAAGCACTGAGGAGAACTGTACCATTAGATCAAAGTAGTTCCCAACTCTGAATTTGAAAAGCCATGCAAAATATGTTACTGCCATTTCTGTGGCAGAAGAGAGTTGGTGAACTTCCACATGCTATGAGCAACAGGTTGTATAGCTCCTGCAGTTCCAGTTGTATTTCCCTAGGAGACAGGGGAATTGTAAAACATAGCACAAAGAGGCAAACTGGATGTGTTAAGAAAAGCAACATTCCTACTAACCACAAAAGATTCTGATGCTGAGTGACTTGAGTTATCCAAGGGATGCGGGAAAAGTCTAGAGCTGCTGAACTCTGGCATTGTAAAATATTACAAAGAAACAAGAAGCCCCATCATAGCCAAAAATGTTGATGCTCCTGACTCACTTTCTCCAGGAAGCTCTGCCCTGCAGTGTACTTGTATGTATTTATAAAGGAAAATAAAAGGTACCATTAAAAAAAATGTAATGGACAACCAGAACGTGACACACGTATGCGTATAGTGCCTGCTTTACTAACATGTTTCAGACACCGGCTTTGCTTGCTTATGGCTGGAGTCCTCCATGTCTTCCCTGCTGGGTTTTGCATTGTGCTTTCCCCGGTATCTAAGTTGTACAGAACCTGTGAGTGTCCTGCAAGGAGTAAGTTCAAGATTAGAATTGCAGTAACAATAGCATTCCTTAATTTCCAGGCAAAAAGTATATTAAACTGAAATTGAGAAAACCAGAGGCAATATTGTCAGCTGCAGCAAAGAAACTCATAAATGTCAAAAAATCAAGCATTAAAACAGAGTGACTCTCAGCATGTGGGGAGTCTCCCTGTGCTCTAATTTATTGACTGCTCTGCAGACATGAAGATTTCCACATTGTATGGTCTCGAGTATATGAATAACAGAAAAGCTGCAACATCAATTTAAAGCATTTAAGAATTCTCTTATGTAATCCCTACATGGCACTGAAATCCTGTTTACCATCCTGTTTGCGGTGCTTGGGAAATGTAAAAACATCAGAGCAAAGGTCAGGTAAGGGCCTTGTGCTTTTAACCTTGCCCCAGCTGTGCTAATCCCACACCATTTAAACCAGTTCCCACTGGTGTGGAATTACAGGCAAGAGGAAAGAGGAAACACTGAGGGTGCCCCAGGCTCTCTGCTCAGTGAGTGTTGCCCAGCATCTGTTCTGCTGAGGGTTGAGTGACAGTGCTCACCACCTCAAATCTGTTCTAGGCTTTGCTTTGGTCTTCATCTGTGCAAGAGAATGATTTGCTACAGAGAGTTTTAGTCAAATGCTTCCATGGGGATTTGTAGTGATTGAAATGTGAGTCTCCATATAAAGATGGGGATATATGTACTTCACCTGTATTTTCAGTTCAGTTTATCTATTTTTGTGGGAGTCTTTGCATTAAACTTTGTGTGCTGCTAACCGATAACATACTACAGTGTAAATGAGTGTTTGTAGATAGATGTAAATCTGATATTTGGGGTTTAGTGTTCAACTCCCACCGATTTTAATGAGCTTAGCTATACTCTGTACAGCTCTAATTGAAAAGAGTCAGGAATTTGTTATATAACTATTATATCTCATGTCATGACAAGGGTTAAAGCTTTAGGATTTTTTTTCTTCTAGCTTTGAGAAACATTTAGTATTTTTGTCACAACATAAAGTTTAACGTAAGAATGAGAAGGGCTTCCAAAAAACCTGTATCTATTGTAGTTGGCATTCTTTTGCAGATAGAGCTCTCACTGGTGATGATGGTTTTTCATGCAAAAGGTCTGCAAGTTTGTGCATGTGAGTGGCACAGCAAAGGGGGATGCCCACTGATAGTTGCTCTGTTCTGCATTGTGGAACACTTGAAAGACGTAATAGTCTGCTGCAAGAGGGAAGGGAATAAAATACTTTTTCTCCATCTTGAGGAACAGAACAGAAAGTAATGTGTTTAAAATGCACTGTCAGTTGTCAGATATACAGACTGGCTTTGTTTTCTTACCTGTGGAAAACAATGAATAGTTGAGAGTACTTGGGTCTTTTTAAGAGGACCTTAAGGCTAAAGAAATTAGAACCCATGTGCCTGAACTGAGTACTAGATATTTTTCAGAGGTATCTTTATATTAATTTCACATTTTTAGTTTCAGTCTTAATCTATAACTATGGTAAAAAGCAGACGAAATTCTACTCAAGTGCTGATTCTGTGATTCTAATGGCTTAACTGGATGCCTCTGTGCTTTTTTTAACCTATACTCACTGTTATGGTAAGGGTCTAATTCATAGGTTCAGGAGACAAATTCATCTTTGCAATACCTGAGAATATATGCCCAGATTCTGTCTGCAGCCATAAGTAACGGAGCTTCTATTATTGGTTCCTAATGAAACCTGCAAATGATGCATGCAGGTTCCTCCACGAGATACCCTTTGTGTGCTTCTTTCATCTTACTCTAGGCACAGAAAGCAAAAACCTTAAGATAAAATCTGATAGGGAGAACAATGTTTGATATTCCCCACAGACCAGGAAAACCTGGGGACCCTTGTCCACACACACTACAGCAGAATCTCTGGGTTGTTTCAGGTTATTCGAAGAAACCCACTCATGACCTTGACATGTCTCCTGTGAGCCAAAGTCAAATAGCAGTGTAACGCTGCCTTCTGAGAACCTTGTGCTGGTTCTGTACCAGGTTACACTCTTAGGTTTTTGTAGTGCATTTTCAGCAACTTTAATTCTTAAGGCATTATGAATGGTTAGGAGTCAGAATCTGGACCTCACAGTTCACTACACATGGAAATTTTATGGATTTTGTAGCCTTTTTGCTAATAAAGGCTAAATGTGTAATCACCTCAGCCTAATCATTTCTTACACAAAATATAACATTTGTTGACATCAGAAGCAATTAACACATTTGCTGGTGTTGCTCTAAACAGAATGTTTATGACTTAGAGGAAGGATTTAAAGTTTTGTATCTCAATTGCTTTTAGAAAGTGAGATAATATTGTACGCATTCGCGCTCTAGGCAAGTGTCTTGTAAACAGCCTAAATGTGAATTTGGATGTTGAAATACAGACTAAATTTGTAACAATTCTATTTGTAGATGACAGCTTTTGGAGCATTCCTTCATAAAGGTTCCTTCTGCAGGAATTATTTTAATTTGCTGGATTTGCTGGTTGTGGGTGTTTCTCTGGTATCATTTGGTATTCAGTAAGTACTACACTTATAATGGCAATGATTTATTTTTGCATTGGTGTTTCATACTGTGTTCAGTGTTTCAGGTCTTTTTGTTTCCCCATTGTGTGTGTGCACGCGCGCAGTATCAGTATTCAGGTTGGGACTGGCAAGAGGTAGTGCCTTGTATGCAGAGTGTTGTAACTCATTACTAATACAAGTTGGAAACAAATTACTACTTCTTGCTATTACCAGGAGAACAAGGAAGAGCACCATGACACTGTATTGTATAGCAGGTAGTTCCTGGAGCTCCAGGAGGTTTATATACGTACCCTCTTTTGTGCTTTTGCCACATCTACAGTGTAGTTCTATGAGCTTGTTCTTTCAGCATTGACCTACTGGGTTGTGTAGCTTGGCAGCATTTGAAGGGGAGGGAAGTTGCACCTGTAACTGGTATTGGAGAGATTTAGTTTTTTTTGCTTGGTTGGGATCAGGCTAAACATAAAAAGAGTATGAAGGTGCTTATTGATTCACCGAGCAGTTGTGCCTCATTTCTCTAAATCACTAAGGGTTTCACAGGTGACTTTAAGAGCAAGGGCTGGGTGTCAGTCCACTGCTTCCCTCTTTGTATTCTGCTTGTACTTGAATACCTATTACACAAGCTTTCAGTTTCACAATATGTTCTTTAAAAGGCTGTCTGCTATTATTTCCTTAAAATGCAGTCCTACCTACTTAAAGTGAATGTGAGTTATTTCACATCATCTCATCTCCAGCTGGTTGGAGATGAAGATATTCGTTGTTTTGTAGTACTTACACAGTGTCTTTGACAGAGCTTGTCAACACTGAAAAATACTTGTGGAATATTGTGCTTCTGACCAAACTTAACTGCATTGCAGTGTCAGACAAGCTTCTGAACTGTTGATTCCCAGGTTGATCCAGAAATAAAAATATTTTTTATGGCATTTAGGAGATTGATACTACTTTCTAATATTACTAAAAGATCAATAAAGAAATACTTAAAAAAAAAAAATCTTGTATATATACCTTAGGACTTTTATGAGATCTCATGTATAAGGAACTTGCAAGAACATTATTATTCTTAGTAATAAAATTAGTTACCTTAAAAGTAACAGAAGAACTTTTTTCTTCTCCCCTGTAGATCAAGTGCGATCTCAGTTGTGAAGATCCTCAGAGTTTTAAGAGTCTTGAGGCCTCTAAGGGCAATAAACAGAGCAAAAGGACTTAAGGTGCTTATTTTTATTTTATAAGTTCTGTTTCTGGTGGCCTGATTCTTCAGTCTTGCCTCAGGTTAAAAATTCTCATGCAAGAAAAATTGCTTAGACAAGTTCAGAGGGCAAGGACATAAATTGGTTACTCATTCTTAAGCATACTAGGCCAGATTCTGCCTGCAGTTACAGCAGTTTGTCTGTGGAGGAATACCAGTGCCATGGAGAACAGATTTTGACCGTTACACTTGCTGTAAACCAACAGGAGAGCAATATTTTTATTGTTTTTCCATAGTGCTTATGTAATTTTTAGGCAGTTGATGTTGATGGGTCTATGTCAACAGACTTATAGACAAATTTAGAAAGCAGGTTTTATTATGGTATTAGGTATAATACTGACAAGACAAATACAGTCATATTAAATAATCTGAATGTGGTAAAATTGAATTTTATGCCATGTATTCTGTGATACTAAGTAACAAGCTCTATTAAAATATGTATTTCTTTCTTTCTTTCCAGCATGTTGTTCAGTGTGTCTTTGTGGCTATTAGAACTATTGGTAATATCATGATTGTTACAACTCTGCTGCAGTTCATGTTTGCTTGCATTGGAGTGCAGCTGTTCAAGGTGAGTAGGCACTCAAAACTTACACTGCATCAAGAAAAGCAAAGCTGAATTGAATTCTTGGTGACTTGCTGCTGGAACTGGGTTGGTCCCGTTCTGAACCAATCGTAGTATAAATGTTGTTTGTTTTGCATATTTTACATTTTGTCATTGCTTTTTGTTTTATATGTAGGGAAAATTCTACAGGTGCACCGATGAGGCAAAACAGAATCCCGAGGAATGCCGGTGAGAACATCTTTGATCTGAGAACGTCACACATTATATTCTGAATAATTTAAAAGGTAGCAGATATGGGTGTTTAGGCAATTTAGGTTTGTGTAAATTGGAATTTTCTTAAATCCACCAGAAAACACAGGGCAGCAAGGAAAATAAATCAAGTTTAGGGAGGGAGTGAATAGAGCATTGAGTTACTTACTCTGAGGCTAATTTAGGATTTCACTAATGACAGTTTGTTTCTTTCCCACAGAGGGATATACATTGTTTATAAAGATGGAGATGTTGATAATCCAATGGTCAAAGAGAGAGTCTGGCAAAATAGTGATTTCAACTTCGATAATGTTCTGTCTGCTATGATGGCCCTTTTTACAGTATCCACTTTTGAAGGCTGGCCAGCGTGAGTGAATTACCCATGTTTTCACAGCACTGTTAAGACAGTTACATTTTTCAGAACATTCTCTGTCATTTACCAGGCATTTTTGGGCAAAAAGCAGTCATTAAGTGATGTTATAAAAACTTATTAATGGAGGAAAGAAAAGATTCCTAATCTCTAAACTAGTTTTGCTGTAATGAGCTATTCCTTAGCTCTAATGAAGGTAATCCTTTTTGATGCTTATCCATTGATGCCCTCTAAAAAATATTAATATGAAAATTTTAGGACTTTCAGTAAAACTTAGGCAATAGTACTCTGCATATAGAAACCCAGAAAGAGCAAACTACCACTCGCTCTTTCCCTAAATGAGAAAAGTCTTAGAGGATAGCTTTATGTGGGGAAATAAAAATACAGCTTCTGGTCATTACCTTGATTCTTTTGGAAAAAGCATTTAACATTGTCTGGTGTGATTCTTCTGGTTTCAACATGCTTGTAAGCACTGTTGGTAGCTAGAAAAAGATAAAGGTAAATAGCAGAGCATGTCTGAAACTTGTCCTCTTGAGTCTGCATATTTTACTCTTTTGTCATTTTAATGCTAATGAAGACAAAATTTTGTTTGTTTTTCAGGCTGCTATACAAAGCCATTGATTCAAATGGCGAGAATGTGGGACCTGTATACAACTATAGAGTGGAGATCTCAATTTTTTTCATCATCTATATCATCATTATTGCTTTCTTTATGATGAACATATTTGTTGGTTTTGTGATTGTTACGTTCCAAGAACAGGGAGAACAAGAGTATAAGAACTGTGAGCTGGACAAAAATCAGGTTAAAATAAATAATGAACTCATAGCTTTTGAAAGTATCCTTTTTTGTTTATGCATGAAGAGCTTCCTTTCTGCTTGGGTCAGAAGAGGGCACCAAACACATATCTTAGCAAAAAAAAGTGGACTTGGTAAATAGAATCAGCTGGTATTCAGGTCATTTTATGGTACTCTTTCTGTAAGCTCAATATACCGGTCTTTTTATTGTGAAATGTGTTGCATTAAGCCTGTTTAGCTTCTTAGTGTCTCACTTGTTGGTGTCACATTAAGAAGAATACCGCACTTGCCAGCTTATCCATAGGCAGAGGTAGGTTTTACAATAAGAACAGGAAAATAATTTTTTTTTCCTGTTCTGAAGAGTGTGAAAGTATTCAAAAACTACTTCTACACTCCCCACCTCCCCAGTTATTTGGAAATTCACAGGGGATATTCAGATTAAAGTTTTAAAGATCTGTCCCTTTTTACCGTTTAATCTTTAATCTTTGACTGAGAAGTTCATCAGTCACCAGTTGTGATTTTTCGGGTACTCTTGTCTGACTGTAACACACTTCATTTAAATGAAGTAAAGCTTGAAACTTTAGCCAGTGTTAATTCTGCATTAACTTTTGTAAGCATTCTCCAAAAGACAAGTGGAAGGCCCAGCCTATGTGAAGATTTCAAGCACTAATAGAGTAGGAGATGAATTCATGATGTTCCTACATAAGGGACATGGCTTTGCTGGGCAATTTGAATGAACTAAAAGGAATAGCACTTCCTCAGTATTTATTTTGCTGACTCTAGAGTTGTATGCTATGCAGTTACATTGGTGGTTGAAAACAAAGACAAAGCATGACTTATAGATCAACTAATACTCGTGCTATATACTATATATAGATACATACAGTCTATAGTATACTACTGTATACTACTACACTGTATAAAGGTAAAACACTTTGGAAGCTCTGTGAGTGTTACTTGATTCTTCTTATGTGGCTGAGTAGCGTATATGATTAGAAACAGTTGTAAATAACCAAGTGAGGATTGGTAAGCTACTTGATTACTTTATTAAACTTAAAAAATTCTTCATCAAGTAGATATATTGCCTGTTTCTAAGACATATTTAACAACTTGCACTTACTAATTATATTATCAGTTGATTAATTGTTAAGTATAGTCTGACAGTTTTTGATGTATTTGCTTTTACAGCGTCAGTGTGTGGAATATGCCTTGAAGGCACGTCCGCTTCGTAGATATATTCCAAAAAATCCTTACCAGTACAAGTTCTGGTATGTGGTGAATTCTACTGGATTTGAATACATCATGTTTGTCCTCATCATGCTGAATACACTTTGCTTGGCTATGCAGGTATGCAAACCAGAAGTTCTTCTGAAGCTGTTGGCATAAATTTCAGGGAAGGCTAGTGGTGATAGAATGCTGTTAATTTACGGCAACCTGTATTTTTTTGTGAAGTGGATTTAAAACACCTATAGTACTGCTCTGTGACATATTCTAGTCTGTTCATCAATTCTCTGAAGTAAAATTGTTTAGAACAGCTTGATGTTGAGAAAGGTCTTCGTAACCCAATAAAGCTCTTTGAGCTTTGTTTTGTACCTGCAGTGTAGTTTAATTTATATAAGTTTATTCCCAAGGTTATCCACATGCAAGAAAATCTGAAAAGTCTAATTTTGTTAGCAAACATTTCTGTCAAGCTCTTAAGATTCTTTTATCAAATATATTCTTGTATGCAGTGCCTTTAAGCATTACTTCATCTCTGTGTAATTTCTGTACTTTGTGTTCCTTTTGTACTACTCCATATTGAGTCGGATCAGACTAGATGATCTTCAAAGGTTCCTTTCAACCCAAGCCACTCTATTGCTACCACTCGTATCTATATCTTACTGAAAAGTTTAAAAACTTAACATGTGGAGCAAGTCTATATTTTGTGTTGATGCAGACATCACGCAAACATGTTTTCATACATTAGCTATATATCTAAATATACCTGTGGGCATTTTTGCCTTTTACTTTTTTTACATTATGCCTGCAGTTCTTTGCCACCTACTTATTTAATCTGCTTTTCCAAGTTGTCTCTTCCTTTACCCTAGTATTTCAGATTTTGATAAGAAAAAGAATGGTTCAAACTCAGTTTACAAGACCATTCTACTTTTTTTTTTTCAGTAAACTTTCATGCACTTTATCCTCTTAAAAATATCATTCCTACACAATGTATGTTATTCTGTGACTAAAACTGCAGATCTCCTATGCAGGTGTGACACAAGGTTATGTAATTTTCAAAACTAGCATATAAAACTTGGGAAATTGCTGTTGTTTGATACTCCTTTTTTGAGGGAACAGTTTTCCTCTCAAAACCATCTCTCTGGAGATTTCCTTAGGATGTAGAGGAATGACAAACTTGTTCCAATCAGTGCCTAAACAGAATAGATTTAAACAACTCCATTCTTGACCAGAGATATTCAGCTAGTCTTGTATTGGTGTACAACATAAATACTGCTCAAGAATATTTTTCTGTTCTGCATTTTTGCCAACTTTGTCTGAGGCTGTCTTGCTTTCACTTCATATTTTAAAACCTTTACTTGAAAAAGTATTGTATTTTTCATTCACAGCACTATGGACAGTCTAAGCTCTTTAATGATGCAATGGACATTATGAATATGGTTTTCACTGGAGTGTTTACTGTTGAAATGGTTTTGAAACTGATTGCATTCAAACCCAAGGTAAGTTTTAGATATGATTTAATTAGGTCATCACCATAGGAATTAAGTATAACGTAAGTTTCATACCAGCTATGTATTACTTAAAGGACCTATGTTTCCCACATTTGTCTGTCAGTGAAATCACAATAGTAATGTTAGTCTGATAATATTTATTTATGTAACTCCAGGAAATTAAATGCAAATATCAGAAAAAATATTACTAGGTGGTTGATGAGATTTGGAATATTTTGAGGTAATGAAAGTATCCCTTGATAAATCAGTTAAATCATTTCATGTTAAAAGTATTACCAAGTATTCTACTCATGGTACTACATTCATAAGTTTACACTAAGTTAATCTCGAGTAAAGACTGTTTAATTAAAAAGTAAAGACTGTTTAATTAAAAAATGTTATGTCATATTTCCTATTCTCAAATGCCAAATTATTTCTTTACGTTATAAAATATAGCCAAGTACTACAAATGTACACATAAATAATTTGCATATTCAATAGCCTTTTTAGATTTTTACATTTTCAGTTATACATACATATTATATGCTCTACGTACTTGGTAGAGGGCCCCACAGTGAGCAGTTGATTCCTTGCCTTAAAGGGACACTGTCAAAATGAATAATGCAGATACATTTTCAAAAGTAGATTTGCAAGCAAAACTGATAACTATAATTACTACTTGGGAAAAAAAAAAAAAAAAGATGAAAACCAGACTGTGATAGTTAATGCACCCTTTTTGTTTAGTTCTTGTACTGCATTTCTGACAGTGCAAAAGGTAATGCTGGAAAAATAAACTAAATTTTTGTTCTCAGTATAATGAAATCAATGTTTATTCTGGGCTTACATCTAAGTAAATAAGTAAAATGTGGTTACTCACTATACATTGAAATTGAAAAATACTGGACATGCCATTTGAAGTTTACTGATCTTGGCATCTAAGGCTGGTATTTTTCATTTTCCATTACTCTTCTTTTAACGTAATCAGGATATCTGCATCTGTAATTGGCTGTGAACTGTGCCCTTTCTTGGTGATAAGTAGTGAACTGGATATCTGTAGGCTGTGTGGGTAATCTCATTCTTGTTTTAAACAAGCTAGCTCTCATATTTATAGCAACATAGTCACAGCTGCCCAGAGCTCAGCATGGAGCAGATATGTAACTCCTTTGAAGCTTCTCAAAACTATTTTTTCAGCTTGCATTTAGTTAAGGGCTCAGCTGTGAAGGCTGAGTTACTTGATTTAAAGCTAGCTTGTACTTGCCTGCAGAAGTAAACAAATGATTCATCATTTGAGGTCTGGTGTTGAGATGTGAAGTGTGGAGTTCTGGGTGGACGCTGACCCACTCTTCCGTAGTTTCGCTCTGCACTGTCCAGTCCATTGTACATTTCTAATTAATTTATTTGTATTTTTGTGTTGCCTTTCTAATTTAAATGCTAAGGATTTCACATTAAAATTAACATGATATGAGGCCCCAGAGGAGATAGTGGAGATACGTGGACCAATGTCATGAGTATGCTGATTGTGTTTCCTGATTTGTATTTCCTGTTCTTTATACTTGTTTCACACTGAAGTTTCAGAAGACTTTGCTGCATTGTATCACCTGCTCCTTGAAAGAAGATTGTGAATCTTTGTATAGTTCTCCATGCACTTGTGACTGTAGTCAGGAATAGTAGCTAATGCAAAATATAGTGATCTGATCATGAGTGTATAAATCACAGTGCTCCATCTGTATTATGGATTTCCTACTCGTTATCAAATGCAATGTCTTAATACTAGTCTCTAAGACTTTGTACAATTTGAGTTTTAACTTTGTTGCAGTGTGCTTTATATCTAACTGGATGCATTTACTGTGAGAGCTTCCTGGATCTAAACTCTGAGAGTCTGAAGGGCAGACACTGTCAGTGAAAGGTCCTCATGTCCTGAATTTCATTCCCCCATAGATGCAGAACACCTTAAACTTGTTAATTAGCAGGACGAGGTTAAATGACCATGATATTAATCAGACTTAGCAGAGATTATTTAGCAGGAAGGGAATGGAGTTAAATATTTTTAAGGTTGTTCCTGTTACTCGTTGAAGATTGTCACTTTTTTATTTGTCAGGTACTCTTTAACAACACACTGTTGCCACTCTATATTTCATAGTTCATTAATAATTGCAAATCAGCTAGCAGTCTTAAGCAGAATGTGAATGTCTTCTAGTGATCTAAATTTTAAACTAGATACATGCTTAAAACAACAATGAGTTGCTTTAACTCATATTAAGATTGAATAATAGTAGAAACAATATGAAACCAAACGTTTTGCTTTAGGGTCCATAAGGAAAGACTGATTAATTTCCTCTGTGTCACTAGTGGGCAGAATGGACAGTGTTTTATTTATTAATACTGTGATTTTAAAGAATTATTTCAAAGATGCTTGAAATATTAAACAAAATCTCCATTATACCCTCTGTAAATAATAAGAGTGGATATAACATAGTAGTTTGCTTGACAGTGTCCCCTTAATAGGTTGACAGAAATCCTGTTGAAAACTATGATCTTCTGGGTTTGCTGGTCATGCAAACTTAAGGCTACATAAATTATTCATACTCTTACTGTGACACTGTGTTGTTTAAAACCAAGGTACTGCCGACTGCCTTACAGCTCTGAAATAGATAAAACTTGAATAAGTGATAGATATTAAAGATGATGCTGAGTGTCTGGCACACTTCTTGTCTTCTTGATTGGAGCACACAGTACTTTGCAGAATGAGGCCCTAAACTTTTCAACAGAGTACTAAAAGGACTAAAATATTTATATGGTAGATCTGTAGAAGCATATTTTGGTGTTCATTCTCTATATCTACATATTCCCCAGGATTTGTGATTTTATCCTTCAGCATTTCTCAATAAACAACATTTTCAGTGTTAAGTTAAAAGAGCAGGGATTTTTTTTTTTCATGTTTGCTAAAATCTGTTCCTTAGTATGCTTTAGTACAGTACAAAACAAAATACAGCTATGAAATTTAAAATACTACATCAACACATACCATATGTACAGCTTCATGATAGCTAGCTGTTATTTAAACTTTGTTGATTTTCCATGTCGTTTTACATCAGATTTTTGTAAGAAAAAAGGAAAGATGGCTAGTAAGTGAATTGATCTTGGGTCATTGCAGTGGTGAAAACAACTTATTTGCATGATGTTTATTTGCTGTGACTTGTCCATTCCTCCCTTTTCCAAAACCATCTTTATTTTCTCTTAGTTTTTTTTGTTTACTTGTATGCTTTTGCTTTACATATTACTTTGAACAATATTTGTCTATACTGATGGAAAAGGTTTAATAAAATAAATGTGTAAAATATTTTAGCTGTATTGAATCAAAATGTGAATTTGTTATCTCAGTGCCTTATATTCTAGCATGTCTAGTAAAGTAATTACTTCCATAGCTAAAATTAACCTTTATTTGGAGGACTTTTTTGATTCCTGTTGTTGTAGAGGAGGACAGATAGCACACCTCAGGATTGTGCTGATTATCTGTTTGTTGTTTTCCTATAGTCTCTTATTTTATCTATACATATGAATATTGCTATTGTAAAATCAAGAAAGATACTTTTTAAGTAACAGAAATAAGAAATATGAATGATCAGGAAGACTATTATGAATAATGTAGCTCCCCTTCTTTCTTTGGCAGCTGCTAATCTATTTAGGATTATAAATTTCATTATCATTGAGGTAGTTCAGCGTGATGTTTAGCAGAAACTTTGTGAATGGCTTGTTCTCGTGAAGCAGGATGAGCGATAGGGAAGTGTGCAGGACCTCTCAGAAATGGATGTATTTGTTCAGGAGGCCAAATCCATGAATGCTGGCTTTTGCCCTGAGAGTGGAATTGATGATTAATCCCAAAGAACCAAAGCATGTGGCACAAAGGGCTGTACTGATAGTCATACTCTGATCTATTTTCCTCTTACAGATCCTTCCTTAAGTGAGAGAATGATTATATCCATTTGTGGTTTAGAAGAGCTAAAAGAAATTAACATTAGAAACATAAGGAGGCTTTCCTGACTGCTCAGTGCTTACTCTCCTCGAATACACTGTAGAGTGTTGTCTTCTGTAGCAACTCTCTTGTAGTCTCCAAGAGCAAATTTCCACAAAATTATCTTTTTTTTTTCAAATATTAATGCACTCAAGTCTAACCTGTAAACTGTGAAGCTACTAGAAATTACAACAATATAAAATCTTGAGGAAAATACTGTCCAATTTTTTTTTAAAAAATGTAGCTATTATTGCTTACAGCAAATTTTGCTAACAGCACATGTAGCCAACTACTCAGCCAAAACATTAAACATTGTAATATTAAGTGTTACTAGGCATAAGGTTACATTAGCACACTTGTCATTTTAAACTTTTTGCTATATTTATTTTTTAGAGCTTCAATAGTGGCTGACAAGTTAGTATTTTAAAAATAATTGACAGCAAAGCAGAATGTATGTCTACAAAATTTCAAAGTTTCAGCCTTTGTGTTGTAATGAACATTCCTTAGTTATGGTTGGCTGGTAATGAATATATCTGAGGGAGAAAAAGGGCAATTTCAGCTATTTTTGGAATTCTGAATTTCTGTAATAACAAGGCAAATCCACATATTGCAAAAAACCTACAAATCTGTCTCCTTAGAGTTGCTTTCAACAAAATAAAACACATTGATTTCTTCCCAGTGACAGACTGAACCTGGAACCTACCTTAAGGTTTCTTCTGAAATACCTTTTTGCTCAAACATGCAGTTTTGCTGCCCATAGAAAGATAATTGCATTATAGCACTAATTTATAGCCATTTGCAGCAGTGTCCCAATAACACATGCATAGAAAATACATTTAAGCCATAAAATGTCAGAAGGGTGACTAAGCAATTTATGAAAATCAATTTGCAAACATTAGAGCAGCTTCATTAAAAGCATTAAGAAATTGGTCATGTTGCTGTGGTTCATAGCACCAACTTCACTGGTTACAGAATCAAGCCCTGACTATAAGTGTAGTTAGAGTCCTTATATTAAATGTAACTTATGACTAGAAGATTAAGTCAGTTCTCTAATATTTATGCACAGTTCCATGTTAATAATTGTGCATAATTGACCAGTGATGAGCTTTGACCCTCTGAATATTTCTGCCAGTCACTTAGATGAAGTCATTAATGTTAAGGAGGTTTCAGTTGGCTTGGTCTTGTAGAATTTTGTCGTGCTTGTTAGGGGTATATATGTTAGAATTTTTCAGCCTTGCTAAAAGTACAAAACCAGTTTTGGATGATGACTTGCTTGCCACATTGTGCTTATACGGTGGTGTATTATGCATGTGTACTGCGTGTGTGCGTGTGTGTGTCTGTCTGTGTGTGTGTCTGTACATGTATATATATAAAGTATATATATACACACACATGCACATATATGTTGCTTTTCCTTCAGTAGGCAATATTGTTTGGTTTGTTTTGTTTTCTCATTAGACCACAGGTTTTGTTTAACTAATTTCTGTTTATGCAAAACTAAACAGAAGTATGCAAATATTTGACATTTCATGTGTAATCACAAACGTTTGCACCCTGCCTGCTCTGTTCAGGGCTATTTTAGTGATGCCTGGAATACGTTTGACTCCCTCATCGTTATTGGCAGCATAGTAGACGTCGTTCTCAGTGAAGCTGATGTGAGTATACCCCAGCTTACTTTCCCCGGTCCCTACTTCTCTTTCTCTGTCTCCCCACTATTTCCATCATCTGGACAAGTCACAGATTTTGATCTGATGTTTCTAAAGTTTGAGAACAGACCAGTCATAGGTCAATTATGTTTATATGGGAAATAAATAGCCTTTTTTTTCTACCAATTTGTTTTAGCTATGAAGGGAAAGATTAGATTGTATAGTGGTACATCAGAGAAGCCTAGAGTGTTTCTGTGTTATAACACTGTCCTTTTCTTCTCTTTTTCTGTTTGTGTTTTTCTCTTGCTCTCTTTCTGCTGAATGCTTGTCCTAACAGCACTATTTCACTGATGCATGGAACACTTTTGATGCCTTAATTGTTGTTGGTAGCGTCGTTGATATTGCTATAACAGAAGTTAATGTAAGTAGCAACTGTTCATGCACTAAAAAGTAATTGCTGTCATCAAGAAATATAGAAAATGTGATCTTTATCCCTCAAAATCTGTTTTTAGAAAAGTATGTTTTATCCTAGAGTCAAAGACCAAAGCATTGATATAGTTGTTTATACAAGCTGTTATTATAAATCTATATGCCCATGTAGTTGCACATGCACACAGCATAGTGAGACAATGAGAATTATGGGGTTTTGTTTATGTACAGAAAGTATTTTAAAGATTTTATGTATTGAAAAGGAATTAAGCCTCTGTTACCACTTTACTTGAAGCCTAGTGATTTTTGTAGGTAGAATTGACCAAGATAATGCAAGATTTTGTAAGTCCTTGTTAGTGACTCATTTTAACTTTTTTTTCTCTTCCTGTGGGAGGTTTTGTTTTTAGAGTGAAGTTAGTATTTATACATAGAAGGGTACATAGAGACAGTAAGGCTTTCCATGCTATGGAAAATGGAATGTTTGTTTTTTCCCCGTTCCTTTTTATGCTCTCATCCTGCAGTAAATGTTTTGAAATTGGAATTACTCTTAAACACTTAGAAATCTCCACCTTTTCTCCAAAATTTTGATAGATGACCTCTACACATATAGGTGTTGACTGCTACACATATAGGTGTTTGAACAACATAAACATCCCTTTCCAAGAAAAAAAAAAACGAGGGAAATACTGATTTGTGCCTGTTTTCTGTCTGACTTGCTGGTTTTAACAAGGAAAACTGTGTCACAAAAATGATACATGAAAGAAACCAACATACATACCAGTTCTGTAGCAGAAACACAAGTGCTTCTGGTACTTATATGTTTCTTTAACTAGTCAAAATAAAATTTCAGAGGAAAGTGCCTTTTCCTTCTAATGTTTCTTGAGCCCTCAGAAGGGGAGAATAAAGAAAGTGGGATGTATATCTAGCCCAGCCCTTGGAAATGCTCAGGGAGCACACAGAGTCAGCAGGGGAGGTTAGCGTGGTCCATCTGCTGATCTTACCTGTTTGTCATGCAGAGAACTAAGTTATCCAGAAATAGCCATGATGCAGGAGATCCCAAACATTCACATATTTTTCCTGTATCAAAGAAGAGATTAATCAGAGGAGACTGTAGATATAAATAGTTGCTTGGTATACTTTGAAGATATTTAGCTTGCATGTTTTTCTGCAGCTGCCAGGGTGTATGAGCTGGCTAATAACATTCCTTTTCTCTTAAATTAGTTTTAGTAAGCTACTTGCTAGCCACCTTTTTTTTTTTTGCTCCAGTGGGTTTTATTACTTACCCAAATGGTTTCTTTTCAGTAGGGATATTTAATATGCATAATCTCTCAAAAGACTTCTAAATTTGAGTAATTATTCTTTAGTGGTGAATATTTAAGTTGCAATACCTCTATCGTATTTTGGGGAAGCAAATCCATCTTGTGGCTCTCACTGTCATTTAATTGGAACAGTTTTTCTGAGAAAACATGTTTTAAAATTTATTTTCCAAAGTGGTTCATGTCAGGAACCCAATTCTTAGGATCAACTTCCTCCAATCAGTAGCAGAAATGATACCCTTTATTCCATTTAGACAGTACCTTGATTTTGGAAGTGTGAATACTGGTAGAGTTGCCCAGGAACATGGAATAGAAATTGGATTTGAAAAAACAACCAGTTGCAGGCATTCCAGGCTGAAGGGTTTTTTTTGTTTTGTTTTGGTTGTTGGTTTTTTTTTTTTTTTTTTTTTTTTTTTAAGCATAATTCTCAATGTCTAGAAGACAGCTGTGAGATTTCAGTACTTTGTTTAGATAAGGAGAGCACCTACTGTGCGCTTGGATTTGTCAGCCTGGTCTTGACTGAGGCCATGGATTGATGAGGATTTCTGTGACCTTAAGCAGTCTGCCCACAACCCTTCTTACCCCCTTAGCTACATTAGCTGTGCTTCCAGAAGGGTCTGAGGACCTCACAGTTGGCTGAATGAGGTGCTGAGAACAAAGTACTGCTGAAAATATGGCTCATGGTATGGCAAAAATGAATGGCTAAGACTGCTGCCAAAGGAAGTGCTTCTTATAATGTGACCATACAAGTCTCCCCTCAGAGCATATTAGCACTGGC
The DNA here is from genome assembly GCA_033439905.1 of Ceryle rudis. Classification (NCBI taxonomy): domain Eukaryota; kingdom Metazoa; phylum Chordata; class Aves; order Coraciiformes; family Cerylidae; genus Ceryle; species Ceryle rudis. Next base: position 60,893 of record JAAGNO010028247.1, on the reverse strand, counting down.
ACAAACAGCAATTGCTGGCAGTATCTGCTGTTGAGAAACAGTGATGTACCTAGGTTTTAATCTTTGATTCTAGTCTATTTCATAAGCACAGTAATACCTTTTATAAATACATTTTGACCAAATACAGAAAATGAGTGTATTCTTTTTTATATATACATATTTTTTTTTTAAGATGGCAGAATTTTTCGAGCATACAGAGTCCATACATTAGCCCTCATTAAAGACTTCAAACTACTTTATACAGCTGCAAATTCTACAATGCCATCTCAAAGAATAAATGCAATCAAAATAATTTTAAGGCTGATTCACCCTAAAATTCCTTCCTGATATTATGTTAAACTATGACAATCTCACAACTGACTGTATTAGTGGAAAGAATGATGGAGGAGTGATGGGATAACATGGGAGCAGGTGGACTTAGCCTGACCCTTAGATTTCAGAATGATTTTGCTCAGTTGTCAGTGGGTGATGGATCTTCCTGTCTGTGAACTGAAGGCACCTGAGCTGACAGGGAGGGTCAGTCAGCACAGAAGTGCATTGTCCCATTGAGACTTTTCTCAAGCTATAATTACAGTTCATAGAGTATATTTTGAAAAGCTGGCTCTAATTTGCTTTTTTTTGTTTGTTTGGGATTTTTTTTTTCCCAGAAAAGTTTGGATTTAGACTTTCAGCTCAAGTATTTACAATTTAGCCACTATTTCCATTCACAGTAGTACTGGTGTAGATTAATGCAATACCTGAGGAGCATAAAAAGACAAATCATTTAGAATAGGTAAAAACTTCAAAATGTACTTTACTGTGAAGAGATTGAAAAATAACTGAAATGTACTTCCATGACCATACATGATGTCCCTGTATTTAACATTGTATTTAATGCTGTATGGACAGTGTTAATTTGACAGCATTACTTGTAACTGATCACTGCTGAGCTTTCAGCTGTGAAGAGCAATGTCATTTTAGTAATTCACACAGTTTTCTTGAAAATGTTCTGGGGATCAAGTAGTGATCTTCAGGGAAAGTATACACCACAGTTAAGAACTAGCACTGTCATGTCTTAGTCGTTAATGCTATACTCATTAGAGAAAAAAGGTTCATCTTTGATGTCTTCTAGTACTGCACAGCAGACTATTTGTGTACTAAGTGTTGTCTGTTTCTGGTCTTTTCCACTGTTTTTGTGCTTTGTGCAAGTCATTAATGTTGTACAGTTTCAATATATTTCTGGCCTTGATTTCCCATTTTCAACATGAAATAGTGAATACTGCAGAGGAATTTCTTAGATTTTTTTACTACCTTTATTGTTTTGATTTTACTGAGTTATTCCTACTTCATTAGTTTTGTGTAAATGTCTAAAATTCATATTCTGTATTTTATAATCTTAATATTTTTTGGCATTCTGAACTGTGCCACTCCACCTGTACTTTTTATCTGACACTGACAGTGACCCTGGGAAATACAGAGCTCTGCTAAGATGCTAATAAAACCTTGTTTTCAGTGGGTTCAAGCACAATTGAAATAGCACCTGTGAAAATTCCCACTATTGAAACTTCTTAAACCGAGGAAGCTCAGCCTTGTTTGAGAGATGACCTGAAACAGTGTAAACTGGTAGCACTAATATAAAATCTCATCTCATTGCAGTTGTAACTGCACAAGTACAGCCATCTTAATTGATCAATGTAAAAAAAAAAAAAAAAGACTTAAAAGAATATGAATACATAAAATAAAGAACTCAGAATGAACATTCTTACAGGATTGCATGTGTAATTGTCTCATGCTGTGGAAACAACTCAGCATCATTCTGATAGTCTACTTGTATACATTTACAATTACAATCACATTTGCAATTCCAAAGGCCAGCAAGGTCTTCTAGTATATAACATGTTTGTATTTGACCCATTATTTTCAAGAGTGGGTTGGACTTTCTAATTACACATCACCTTGATTTCAGTATTAAATTCTGGAAATTAAATGTAATCTCTTTATTTTGTTACTGCTTTTCCTACTATTATTTTTTTAATGTTTTTAATATGGTGCGCTGAGGCTGCTGCTTCTGAACCAGTAACCTCCCATTCACATACAATCCAGTAAATTAGTGTTTTGAATGATTTCGGTGCCTGTGGAAATCAGTGTTTAATGTGTTCAGTAATTTACAGGAAAGCTCAGTATCCTCATAGACTGGATGAGTCACCAGCTCCAGAATTGAAGCACCTCAGAGCAACATATATGTTGGCAATACATTGTTTTCTATAATTGCTTTTTTAATTTACTCTGTCATTTTATATCCCTTCCTGTAACCAGTTCTTTTATAAACCTAATTGGTTTTCATGTTCATTTTATTTTTAGAAATACTTAGAGGCAAGTATATATAATTAAATAATTATATGCTATAGCAATTAAAAAAAAACCCAAACAAAC
>JAAGNO010028247.1:32855-51282 GCA_033439905.1 Ceryle rudis | reverse complement strand
GGCAGAAATAATTTAAAGTATAATGAAGCTTGTGTTCGTTGTACAAGGCAGAATATTAAGAGTGACAGGTAATAACATTTTAAGCAATTGCACAGAAAGAAAAACCTTGGGAAAGCTTGTGATTTACAGAGAAAGTTTTTTTGTAAATGGAAATTGAAATTTTGGTGTGGAATTATTAAAAGACCTGTCCCATTTCTAGGCCCTGCCTTACGTTGCCCTTCTGATAGCCATGCTGTTCTTCATCTATGCTGTCATTGGAATGCAGGTAAGTAGAGATTTTTTTTTTCAGCATTAAACAAAAGTATAGTGCTTGCTAAGGTGCTCATTGAAACATTCCTTTGAAAGTGGTGCTATATATAAGCTAGAGCTATCCGAGTAACATAAAAATCTTTTTTTAGCAATGATTTTGGTAGTCAGAAAATCCAGAAAGATGCTAGAGAAGAGCTTGTTGTGAATTTATATCTTGGTTTGCTGAAAGGAGCTACTCCTCTTCCATGTACTGTGAAGCTTATTCCTGTGCAGGAGTCTATGAAAGGATGCATGGCTTTTTTTAACTGTAGGCTTGTTTTGGGAATCAGACATTAAAACTCGAGGGGTCTTATTTGTTTGTTTGAGGGTTTTGTTGTTTTGTTTTTCTTCTAAGTCTTTCCCTTAAAAAACAACAAAACTGGGCAGAGTCCAGCTAAAGATTTAGGCACAGCTGAGCCTGCAGTTAATCAAGAATTCAATTTATGTACAAGATATACAAGCACAGAAAGGCTTTTGGTAACTTAAAATGTAAAATGTGCTATTGGGTTGAAGGTGTCTCTCTTCACACCAGCAGCAGTGATGTGAGGGCAGAACAGGTTCTTCAGTCTTAATAACTGGAGATAGCTAGATAGCTAGATAGGAGAAACCTGCCAGGAAACTGTTCCTGAAGTTCCTATGACTGGACCATTTCTAGTGGGAGGATGGGATAGCTATTTGAGAGGGGACAGTAGAGACAGCAGGAAAGCAGCAAATAAAGGCACTGAGCGTGGAACTGTGATTGGGAGTGCGGTTTGAGTTACATGGTAGTGTCTGTGCCCCATATGAGATCTAGCATCTGAGGAGCACAGCTGGATGACCATCAGCACTTTGGCAGAAGCTCCTGCTAGGAATCCTGTATTTGGGCATTGTTCCCTAAAAACTTTACAGATGTTTTCTTTTGTTCTCAAAGTTGTAAGATTCTTCAAATCAGCACTGAGAGATGTCCTAATTAAATGGAATGAGAAGAAATATGCTGTGGAGAGAGGATTTGCTTCTTGGTTCTTTCTCTTCATCATTTATCTAAGAGCAACGTAATGTGCTTACAGTCCAGCAGCATGTATACAGAGCACAACGGTGTTAATCTCTCTAAAAAAAGTAACAGCTTTCACTGCACTGTAAGAGAATAAAAATGTATTATATTGGGGAAGAAGAATGGTCTTGTGGCCAAGAAATTTCAATTTAATTTTGAAGAACTGAACTTATTTCCATCTCTGGCTGCGACAGGATGTATTCATGAATGTTTTTCATACATACTGAAGCAAGTTTAGACTGCACTGCCTACAGCTTCTGACAGTACAGCTCACTAGGATGAAAGTCAAAATCCTGTTTTGTTTTAGGTATTTGGAAAAGTGGCCATGAGGGACAACAATCAAATAAACAGAAACAACAATTTTCAGACTTTCCCCCAAGCTGTGCTTCTGCTCTTCAGGTGAGTAAACTTTAACTCTTACTTAATACATCCCGTTTCATTGACCTGTGAAAAGTGTCTGTAGCTTTGAACAAATCCATGGTACAAGAAAGTGTTTCCAAATGAGAAGCAATTTAGCGTAACAAGAACATACTCTCTGTGGTTGTATGCTGAGTGTCCACTGGCACAGCAGTGTTCTGTTCAGGTGATAACAGACCTAGACTCATGACAGCTATTGTGAAACATCTTATTTGTGGAATAATTATCTTCAGATGGATCCCAAACACAGTCAGCCTTGATATTGCTGTGTAGGTGTCAGGGATGGTGAAAAAGACTGTGTCCTTACAATAATGTTGAGAAGCATGGCTGGCCTGACAGTTTGAAAAAAAAAAAAATGAAAGGTTGTTGCAAATATAAAGAAGTAAACTGTTCTTTACATTTGCTGAAAAGGTGACAAGAAGTAGACGGTATAACTTGTAGAAGGGAACTAGATAAGCAGTAAGCAAAACTTTTTGATAGTAAAGGTAGCTAAAACTTGATGTAGGAGGATTTTGGAATCTCCATTAGTAGAGAGCTGAAGAAGAGGGTAATTATGTACAAGGAGTGCTTCAAAGTGTCCTGGAGCAGGGAGAGGAAACGATGTGGAAGAGGGATGCCTCTGAAGATGGCAGCCTCTCCTGCCTGTGATTCTGTAACTCCACTTGGCTCTTATGCACTGTTACTAACCTGACTGGCAAAACTGGCAGGTCATTCCTTACCTGAGACTAAGGACATCACTCAGTGAGATCTAAGTCACTTTATGCATGTAAAGACTTTTGCCTTTGAAACTAGGTAATGAACTAATGAAAATGGCCAAAGCCATCATAAATACATCGTTGTCTTTTAAACATTTGAAATCAGGCATCTGTATGCAGTCCTTACCTAACTATGCAAAAAATGCCATAGTGGAAGTTGGAGACAAGCATTCTTCAACCATGCTGAGGAAAAGGCAATTCATCTTTTACAAGTAGATACTTCCAAATTTTATGACAGATTTTTCATACACAACACCACTTTCATATGTAGCAGCTTCACTGCAATAAGCATTTAACTTCTACAACACAGTTGGGTTCAAGTTTTTACGTGCGAGCCTTTGTGGGGCCATTAGTCTACTTTATAAAATGTTTCTGCAATGTCAGATCTACGCTTGTAATTTCTGACACATGCTCTGTATTTTTTTGATTAGATCCTGCTCTGAAAAGTTCACAGTCTGTCTTCACATTTGTGCATGTACAGCTCCAGGCATTTTGTCAGACCTTAACAAATGAATACATATTTAATCCATTTTGATCAAGTAATGTGGAATTTATCTTTGTGGCCTTATAAAGGTGTGCAACTGGAGAAGCCTGGCAGGAAATCATGCTGGCATGTTTGCCTGGAAAACGCTGTGATCCAGAATCCGATTATAATCCAGGGGAAGAATACACATGTGGAAGCAATTTTGCCATCATTTATTTTATCAGTTTTTACATGCTTTGTGCATTTTTGGTGAGTCTAAATTGTGTCTATTAGCAGAAATGAGCTTTGGCATTTTGACTTTCTTCCAAACTAAGAAAGTAGTGGGTTGGGAGAATGATTGAAAATCCCATATCTGAAATATTTTTACAAGGTTATACTTTTCTATATACAGTCCTAAGTCTTGCATCTTACACTGATTTTTATGATGAGGGTGGTAAGACACTGGAACAGATTGTCCAGAGAGGTGGTTGATGCCCCATCCCTGGAAACATTCCAGGTCAGGTTGAACAGGGCTCTGAGCAACCTGATCTAGTTGAAAATGTCCCAGCTCACTGCAGAGGTTTGGAGTAGGTGACCTTTAAAGGTCCCTTTCAACCCAAACCATTCTATGTTTCTAAATTCCCGTGTGCAAGATGTTCTTACTACATGTATGGAGGAATGATTGGTTGCACATTTGAAAGCTAAATTAACAGTCTATTAATCATCTGTTACATCATGCATTTCTCAATAATATCTTTAGATATTCATTAATAATAAATTATTAAAAAAATTAATTCCTTTGACTTACTAGTAAAGTATTATTTAAACTTAGCTGAATTTAGATTCGTGTCTCTACAACTGCACTCAAACTGTGTCACATGAGATGTGAACAATTACCTTTCTTCCAAATCCATGGCATAACAGATTATTTGCTCTAAAATAATCTTTGAAAAACTTTTTTCCTCATTGCAGCTGTCGGGTCTAAGCTGGTTTGTTCTATTTGCAGTACTGTTCTCCTTGCAAAAGGAGCGTGGTCAAATAGAATTCTGTGAACTAATGTAAACATACATGTTGTGCTGTTCTGTGTCATCTTCTCTGTTAACAAAACATATGCAGAAGTCTTCCAGTTATGACATTGAATCCTATTAATACAAAACCTGTTTCCTGAGATCTATATGTTGTCAAATACGTGCAGTGGATCATTTTTTTTAATTTGATGTAGTGGGATCAGGCAAATCAAGGAAGAGAAACAAAAACCTGTTACAGCTGATGTCAAAGACTGAGTGCTCTAAGATAAAATCACACTCTTGTCATGTTACTTGATAGAATTCCAGTAAGTTAAATGATTAGCAGATTTTTTTGGTGATATTCGATTATATTTGTCAAAACTCATTTGAGATCAATTTGTTTGAATTCCTAACCTGCCACCTTAGATAATTATTTTATTTATTGAATATTTTTTTACTTTTCAAAATAATTACAACAGATTGTTCTTAATTACTTTTTTTTTAGATTATCAACTTATTTGTTGCTGTCATTATGGATAACTTTGATTATTTGACACGTGACTGGTCTATTCTGGGTCCCCATCATTTGGATGAGTTCAAAAGGATATGGTCAGAATATGACCCTGAAGCGAAGTAAGTTAGGTCCTTTCTCTGATAAGATTTATATGGTAAAAACCATAAAAGCAGAGCATAGTATATTCTTTGGGAAGGGGTGTATATTTGGTAACTGATGTGTGTGTTGGTTGTAGGGGAAGGATAAAGCATCTTGATGTGGTTACATTACTGAGACGCATTCAGCCACCCCTTGGTTTTGGCAAATTATGCCCTCACCGAGTGGCCTGCAAGGTAGGTTTTACCCTATTTTCTTTCTAGGTTTCCCTCACAGTTCATTCAGTTCTGTCCCGTACGTGTTACCTACGCACAGTAACTTTCATTGTTCACAAGGTCTCCCTCACTCTCAATTTTTCCCCTTTTTTTTTTTTACAGGCTTAACTTAAAGCAGTGAAATTAGTGTAATTTTTTTTCCATGTAGTCATTTGAGCAGTTACCACCAATGCAGAATTCATCACGGAGCATCAAAATGAAAGCGGTCTGTCTATGAACCTGTCAATAGTCTATTATTGCCACTTATATGAACTACCTCACCTCATTTCTGGTGACCCAATGTCACACATAAGACTACTTCAACCTAATGACTTCTCTGATTTCTCTTCAGTCCTGGGGAGAAGAGGGTGGTAGTTTACTTTAATTGACACTTAAGTTTTGATACTGTGCTTTTATAGTCACATTTATGAGGTTTGCTGCATACAAAACAAGAAAAAGAGATTGAGGATAGGGACTGCAAGTTGATAAACAAATCTAAAGTGAATAACAGTGTGCAATACAGTATGTAGCAGTGAGAGAGAAGGATGAAAATTGAAGGGAGTATAAAGTGATGTAGAATTTGTCAGGCGCATTGCCTAATTTAAATGAGGGTTAGTTGCATTTTAATACAAAAGGTGAAAAGCAACGCAAAGGAGATGAATAATTAAATTGAGGACTTCAGAACTATATATACTGTGAGTTTAGCAATTTCAGTAGGAATAAAATCAAGCCTTTTAATTAAAGGATTGTTACAACAGCACTGTCATTTACATTTTTTTTATATCTGTTTTATAAATAAGTTGATATAAAAAACACTGGGTTCAAATGGAATTCCATAAAACATACTTAAGGCAAACCTATATCTATATGTTAAGATGAATTATCCAGTTGACTTGGATAACTTTCAAGCTAGAATAGGAAAAAAAAGTCCAAGCCAAACACTGGGAAATGACGTTGATAGATGAAACAGTGTTCTGATGGACAGGGTCACGGCGATACTGCTCTGAAAGATGAATGCTCTAGTGCAGAGATAGACTAATCCAGAGAGGGAAGCCCCTTTCACACTAATTCAGTGTAGACAGCATAAGAGAAGCACATCCTCACAGAAGAACTACCTGAGAAATTAATCAGCTTATACAAGACAGATGTGGTGCTGTGATTCTTCATGGAGCATGAGGCTGGAGGAACCCACAGAAAACCTGGAACATGACTGCCACTGGAGTTAATGTTTTTAAATAATTGCATCTGTCCTGAATACCTGCATAGTGTGACTTATTCAGAGCCAAGGAGTTCAGTGTTTGCCTATTAACTCAATAAATAGCTCATGAAAACTAGTGGACAATTGTAGCTTTTGTATAATTAATATCAGAAAGAAGTGATACTGGGTGGTTATTATGTGCAGCTGGGATAGAAGACTCAACTTTTTTGAAGACAGTTGTTATGCCTCTCAGTGGATATTATTCTTTGATTATATCAGCTTTTCAGAAATTAACATTGTAGGAGGTTTATTTCAAACAAATCCACGTCAAAATTTGTTTTTCTTTTCTCATTTACAGAGATTAGTGGCCATGAATATGCCACTAAACAGTGATGGAACCGTCATGTTCAATGCTACTTTGTTTGCTTTGGTTAGGACTGCTCTAAAGATAAAAACGGAAGGTAAGGTTCTTAGCTGTAAAGCCTTTACTGCACTTGTCAGAAGATACAGTAAGAAAAAGTTGCAATTTTTTCATTTTGTTAGACGTGCCTTAGTCTCACTGCATTTTGTTTGCTTTTGGATCATGGGTTGTATTCAGAAAATGAAAGGGACAATGAGGCCAGAGCCCAAGAAATGGCAGAAATAATTATGTTTTTCATCTGGTCATTGTAGCAGTGGCATAACAGAAGTTCTACTGCAAGGAGTGAATGAGTTCCCCTTTCTATCAAACCACGATGCTCCTTCCTCACTACTCTTTTACTTGGAGCCTTTGATCCCACATTGGTGCAACTGCAACTTTGAACACTTGAAAGCAACATCCCCAGTTTGGTCGAGGCCAATTCTGACTGGGTTGGATGGATTTCTGTCTTTTGCTTCAGAGAGGGAAAGCTTTTAAAAATAGTAACAAGTTTCAAAGAACTTTGCTTTCTATTTTCATATATTTTTAATTATTTTATCATATTTGCCTACTTTCTGTTTCATGTCTTCTGCCATGCTCAGCAGAATTTGAGTTCTATGCCAATAACAAACTTATTAGATTAAGCCCCCTCAGGCACTGCTGTGGTGCTAGGTGAGCACTGGGTTAGATGAAAAACTGTGCAGTAGTCAGTTGCCTGAACTCTCAAGCCTTTACAACTGGGTAATTACTATGATTAAACAAATGAAGGCTCAGCTTTAGATCAAGGAAAAAGTGGCTTGCAAAGAGCAATTTATCACTCTATGCACAATTTAGGTGGAAGTTATTAAGCACTGCCAGAGGAGAGCCAAGATCTTAAATTGCTGTTGACCTCTACAGTAATCCAGAGACTTTACTTGAAAGCCCCAAGAGCTCCCTATCTTACACCCTATCTTCTCTTCAGTTGTATTATTGTTATCTGCTACTTCTTGTAGCTTAGGCTTGCTGCAAAGCATCCTTATCAGTGTCTTTATTTGTATACAGCCAGTTAATATCCAAAGGATCATTCATCACAGCTGGTTGAAACATAATTACCATCTTCCATTTTTCTATTTCATTGCCACAGGTAATCTAGAGCAAGCAAATGAAGAACTTAGAGCAGTTATAAAGAAAATATGGAAGAAAACAAGCATGAAATTACTTGACCAAGTTGTCCCTCCAGCTGGCGGTCAGTCTGACACACTTTACAATATGCTATTCTCTGTGCATTTTAGTCATTCTAGATTGTTAGGAACTAAAGAAATAAAATTACTAAGTTTTGCAATTAAAGGACAACAAACAATAATACCAAATAAATATCGAGAAAATTATATCCTGTTATGCTAGGTAATACATATAGGAATGAAAAGTACAACTTCCTTGGATCAAAAACACAGAGAGGAAAATATTATGCTTATTTTCTTGCTTGAATAAAAGCACCATGTTAGACTTAAATCCACTCTTGATTTCAAGTCGTTCAGCAAAATAAACTAAACTTAGTTTGATTTCAGTGCATTGAGCAAAATAACATTTTGTACTAATTCAGCTTGACAAGTGTACGCTTCATTATAGTTTATATCTTTGTATATGTTGAATACTTCTGGGAGAAAACTATAAAAAGTTTACTTGCCTGCTTAATGATATTTCTTTTGCTAATTTAATAAAGGAAGAGGCTAAATTATCTCAGTTACACTAGTTTAAACCAGAGCAGTTCCATAGTCAATGAATAATGGAAACAGTTCAGATCTATGCCAGTATAACTGAGATATGAATATGGCCCATGTAGAGAGATACATAAATTCTAGTGACACCAATATGACTATGAGAACTACAAGGCACGTATATTACTTTTTCCTACATGCTATAAAATGATGTGTCAGATATTTGTTACATCTCTCTTTTTAAATATATATATTCAAATATATATATTTAGCCTTTTTCAATATATACATTTTATTAATATGCTCTAGCGTAGGTTTAGATGACTGTTTTTTACTTGCTTTTTCAAGTTTTAAAGGTGCAGGATCTGTTGCACTGTCACCCACACCCAGGATGTATTTATCTAGACATCCGATACTTAGATCCATTGTAATCATCTGGTATTTCTTGTAGTTTACTGTACTTCTGTAGTGTTACGGCAGCTTTCAAGACTGCTCAGACTCAGGTTTGGAAGCAGACTCAAGATCGCAGGCCCGCTGGTGGTGGTGGAGGCTGATCTCTTTCAGAAGGTGACACTCTGAGTCCCCAGGGAGAGGAGCATGCTGGCTGCGCTGCTCTGCAGCATGACCCAGGACGCAGCATTAGCTTTGTCGCTGGAGGGAGCCACTTGCTACTGGTGTGGTGACTGCCAGATAATTGTGGGGATGAAGGCAAAAATTAGCAAATTTGACTATCCAAAGGGGAACTGATACTGCACATTTAAAACAACTTTTTGTGTTCAACTTTGTTGTTTTTAGCCTTACACCTACGAGCTTGCATGGCATAGATGAATTGCTTTGTTATTGTTGTAACTATGTGCTTGAGCTTTTTCTGCAGCCTCTGTTCCTTTCAACTATGAGTCTTTCCGAATATTCTGAAGCAATTCTGTTTTAGGGTGGTGGCATGGAATTAGTGTTGCCTCTTGCCAACTTTATTCCCCTACATTTTTTAATTGAAATAGAGACGCATGCTTCAGAATAGTGAGCTGTGCCTGCCTAAATCAATCTGACAAAGAATCTGTAACAATTACATTCCTAGAACTAATCTTACGTAGTACCTCACTGTTAACTTCAGTTTCATTTCATTGCTGAATATAAGCTATATATTTATTTTCAGCTATACTAAAATTCATTGCTAATATTTATTCTGCAATTATAGCTCTTCAGTGTAGCTAGAAGGCTGAAAACCTGGATCACTGCTCGATTGATAGGGAACAGTATGGCTTCCACAACCTAGTATAAATAAGAACATGTTGGGAAGTCCTTAAGAGTGACAAATTTCATCTTCGTTTGGTTTTTTTTGGGTCTTGTTGTGAAAATTTAAAATATTATAACCCACCTAGAAAAAAAGAGGAGTATAGCTATTCTACATTCACATGCCATAGGAGTATGAAGTGGTACACAGTAGAAATTAGTTTCTATTAATCCTTAATATTCAACAGAAAATTGTATATGACAAGAACACCAGTGACAGCTGATAATAACAATCTGCTAGGTGACAGAACATTCTCTTCAATAGAAACCAGCAAAGCATCTAAATTCAATGCTAAAACCACTTGTGCTTATTAACTAGACCATTCAATGTTTTTAATGTTTTTCTCTGGTATTACTTTTGCTGGTACTACTGAATGCATGATCCTTAATGTGCTTGTGACCATGCCTCCAGAACACAAACAAAATAATTATTTGCAGTGCAGAAAGAAAATATTAAGTATAGCGCTTTTTCTGGAATTATAAAAAAAAATGCATTAAAAATGAACCATTAGTTAATTATTGTTACTGGTTAAATAACTCAGTACTGTAGCTTAATTAAAATCTTAATAGTTAGCAATACATTTAAAGTACAGAAGAATGAAACTGCTTTACAGAAACATAGAATGTCAGTCAAATGCCTGAGTGTATGAATGATTTAACATTCCTAAGACACTAGAGAGTAAGGGAAACACATGCAACTCACTACAGATTCACTTGTATTTTCTAAACTCCCCAGTCTTCACCTGCAAGCCCATTTAATCCTGCCTAATAGTTTTTGCCCTCTGCTAGAAACTTCCTACAGAAATGATTCCTTTTGCTGTCACTAATTGTAGTTATAGATTTGTCTATTCTGTGGTCAGTTATGCTTAGCTGCCTCCCTATACCTGTCCATATCTGGCTCTATGTGTGTTACTCAAAAAACAAAGTCAAGGATGGCTCCCCTTGGCCAGGCTTCAGTTCTTGCGTGCACCTGTCTGCAGTACAGCTGACTGTGCCTGTGAAGTACACACGCATCTTGTTTGTATATACGGACTTTGGCATGCACAATTCAGCAAATTGGTAATGCATTCGCCTGATATGCTTATAAAAAATTGGTGCATGTCCAGAGTGATCAATAAGGGCCTTTTATTTCTGCATAGTGAAACTTTGCAGGTATAGTCGTCTCAGGTACAGTCAGTAGTCATGCAATGTCATAGCCTGACTTGAGATGTGCTCCAAGTGCAACTCATAGTAGTATATGTTATATTAAGTCTGTCACTTCTATGTGCTTGTTCTTTCTGGGAGCCATTTGCTATATCACTTCCTTAAAAGTTTCGTTCACATAGTTGAAATGAAATAGTATAAAGGATGGGGAAAGGCTTATCTGGGGAGTTTAACCAAACTGTTACATTGCAGATCAATGGATTCAGCCAAACTAAGGAAGGCAAGTTTAGATTGGATGCTTTATAAGAGGTCTCTTCCTAATACAAAACACCGTCAGTCTCCTGAGGAGCTGCCAAGGGAGATTGCAGATGAACATCAAAGAAAATGTTCACAATAAGTTTAGAAATCAGTTTTGTGGAGTCATTTAAAAAGCTTTTTACCCGGAGACTGAATCTGTAGCTTTTCTTGGGAGTCATGGAGTTCCTGCTGTTTCCTAGCAGCACCTCAGAGGGCTTGGACCTTTGAAGACTTGTCAGTATTTGGCAGAGCAGGCTCTTTATAATGTGCTATTTCTGCAACAGACTGGTCTCCCAACCAAGATATTTTAAAGCAATTATTGTAATTATTTTTGCTTTGATACATTTGAAGACAAAATGCTGGGAGAATACATCCCTGGTGCATTTGTACTGGAATTAAAGCTGTCGTACTTTCTCACGTGCATACAGCCCATTTCAGACATTATAAGGAGAGGAACTTACTCTGAATGGTAGAGGATTCATTTTGAGACAAATTTGGTTATGGAGGTAAAAATGAGTTTAAACATTATTGTACATGGATTGGATTTCCTCATCCGTTTAATGAAGAAAAAGCAAGTCACGAGAAGAAACAAAACTTAAATTCAGATTAGGAAAAGCTGTCCTATTACCAGTGAAAATACTATTAGAAATACTATCATTCGTGAGATAGACTGGGACATATTATTATTGATAAAATGAAGATACAAGGAGACTCATTTAATCGAATGTTAATGTATGATGCTACAGTATATGACACTCAATTGGAGAATTTGCTTGACAGAGAAAAAGCTTACTAAACACATGTTTACAAAAAAAAAACCCCACAAAACAAAACCAAAGCCCAAACTCAAGTCTATCCTAAAGCTCCATTAGAGAGTTAAAATATGGAGAAAACAAATGACATAAAACTAAAGAAAAATCCATACCTTCTGACAAAGGTGTTTTAAAATGCATTTGGGCACATTAGTTTTTCTGTGTTTAGTTGGGTCACAACTGTAGAGTAACCCAAATCCTGAGAAGCACCTGCCTGTCCCAGTGAGGGTACGTACTGCCCACTGGGGTGTGGGCCCTAACAGTGGAGAGAACGTTGATGCCTAAACCACACCAGCACTCCTTTATGTGTGACAGTAGCCAACTAACAACCATGTTGCAAATAGCTATCTCTGAAAAAAAAAATCAAGATATTAGGCAATAGCAGAAAGGGAAATAACTAACTTCATGCGAGGTAACTTGGCGGGGGGGGGGAGTAAGTGAAACAAAAGCAATGTTTTTGAATAGAAAACTATGCCTAGTTTTCTGGCAAGCAGTCAGACTTGCACAGCTGAATGATTCAGTGGGACTCATAAAACAGGCACATGCATTCTGAACATGCTGTGAATCAGGTGATTTCAATACCCATATAAGGTACCTGCCTTTGAACTTTGAAAACTTTGAAATTTGGATTTGATTCACAACAGTGACTCTGTAAGATTGCTAGCTTTATTGCACCTCCTGTTTGCGTATCTTTTAAATTGTACTTAACTAACTGATGAAAATTACTTTCCTTTCTATCAGCATTGCAGAGCTGATAAAATACACAAGTGTGGGAAACCGCCATGCTCTTTCATATTTGCTATTATCATCATCACCTGTCTACAACCACATTTTCATTTAAACAAGAGCCTCACAGAAAATATGTGAAATTGGACCCCTTGTGGGATTTCCTCAGCGTCTAGAATCTATCTTATTGGGTAACAATAAGTTAGCCAAAGATACAGCCCAACATGAGCATCTGGGAACAAATAAAATTCCAAGTGGAAGATGCTCAGGTGTTACAGAGACAACATGACATCAATAAAAAAAATGTGCATAGTGAGTCAAGCTGTAGAAGTTGTCAAAGTCCTTATTTAGAACAATGCTGTACACTGAATAAGCAAATTTGGTTCAGCAGTGAAAAAAAGGAGAGATGTTGTAAGCAGGACTCTTTGTTGGTGGTGGTTTTTCTCTTTTATAGAGTCACTCTTATGAACATAAATGTGTATAAGTCATAATAGCTTTTACTTTATTCCGTACATTCCAAGTAGCTAAACCTAGTCTTTCAGCTTCTATGAATATACAATCATGTTTATGGTTTTGTTATAAACTTCCACAAACTTAGGAATACATGAGACTTGAAGTATTGTCTTCTCTCCTGTATTAAGGATGAGTTCAGTTAACTGACTGAGCCTAAACTGCTTGCGAAAACATTGCTTTTAAGGTAGCTACATATTTCACCGTTGTAAACTGAAAGCATAGTACATATTGCACCCATCACATCTTTTCCCCTAAATCAGGTATGAGTGTACAGGCTATTGATAAATGTGCTGACTTGGGAGAGATCTGTCTGGTCTGTTCATTTAGATGATGAGGTAACCGTGGGGAAGTTCTATGCCACCTTCCTGATACAGGACTACTTTAGGAAATTCAAGAAACGCAAAGAACAAGGACTGGTGGGGAAATATCCTGCGAAGAATACCACGATTGCTCTGCAGGTGATTTTGTTTTACATTTTTAACTAACCATTTTGTGAGCTTACTTGACATAGCAGGTAGATGAATATTGATGATTGTGCAGTGCTGCAAGGATTTTATTTAGCTGGGAGACTTTTGACCCTTATTCGTCAGAAAAGTAAAACGTAATCCTGCTATTCTGTCTATAACAAGGTAAGTGCAAAAAATTACTCTCTGTGGATTATACAAACAGTAGCAATGTCTTAGCAAGTCCAGACAGTATAAAGTTGCTGATGTAGGATCAGATGAATGAAGTTCTGATCTATCATTTCCATTTGCTTCCTGTTTTGCTTTAACTGTTTAATTTCTTGTTTTCCTACAATGCTATAAGCCAGTTCTCTCATAACTTCCTTATATGCATTCCATCACAGTAAAGAGGGTTTTATGTGGTATCTTTTTTCTTCTTAATTCTCATTGTTCTTTTTCTTTTCCACTTATGATTACTGGTGAATTTCCTATCAGTACTTTTTAATGTTTGCAAGTTTTGAACTTCACATTCATCAATTTATTTTCTAGGAAGTAGTATTATCATACTACATTCATTTCATATACTTCTGACTGTCTCTTAAAACAAGCTATCAAATGGAAGCCAGGACAATAGATTTGGCCATCTGCCTCTCAACAGGCCTGCAGCAAGCAGTCCGTAGAGTATATGTGATCTAAAGGGTATATTCTGAAAACTTGTCCAGTGATATGCTTTGTATTACAAACTTTGAAAGAGGCAAATGGAAGGCTGTCCTCAAATAATTCCAGACGTCATACACTGCACCATTTTTATTGGATTGGGACTTCTGAAATTTGGTCAATGCTGAGTAGATTCCTACAAATTATAAAGATGTTTAATGTTTCTGACAGCTTTTTATTCTGATGCCAAAATGTAGGAATATGTCTTGAAAAATCCTTTCTAAAAAAGGGTAGCGTGCTAACTTGATTCAGATACTGTTGGTTAAAAATCCTGCTGGTTTGTATTGCGATCTAGCAGAATGATCTTTGCTGTCTTACATGGGTAATTTGGGTCATTCCTATTTCCTAAGAATGTGTCTGCTGGCAGAGGAAATAATTATTAGGGTTCTTAGGCTTTTTGCATTAATGTTTTACTTAACCCTTCTTTTTACATACACACCTCTTGCATCCTTAATTACATCTAGATAAAGTTATAATGCTGACACTCTCAAATTTAATTTCAAATACTGTTTGTAAAATTAGAACTAATGAAAAAGGTTTTCTATTGCTTTATGTTCTTCCTTTACTATATTGCTGTATGAAAGCCTTTAATAGGAAAACTAAAAAAAGCTTTAAAAGCACCTATTTAAGCGCCTATTATTTTTTCTTCCCTTTCTCTTTAGTTTACTTGAATTTCTCTCTCTCCAAGGTAGTCCTTAATTTGATAAAATATTTGATAGCAATGCCTCTTTCACTATGTAGATGGCTCTTCCTTGGTTCACTGGTAGTGTAACAAGCTAAACTAGAGAAAGAACAGGAAAACTGATACTGGTTAGTGGACAGACATTTACTTCTGTAAGGGACTTTATTCAGCTGTGCCCAGCATTTGTCAGACTCTTCCAGACACTTTATTGTGAGGAATGGCTGTGGCTGCCTCTCAGAGCACAGTGCAGAAGCCATAAAATCAGCAGCTTCTGAATTAACACCAGAATAAGCACAGAAAACTTTTTTTTTTGTCATTATGACTTTAGGACTTTTAACACGAGACTGTGAAACTTGCATCCTTTGCCTGAATGTTATTTTGTTGCTGGAGACCAAAACTTGCATGCTTTGTCAAGAGAATGTCACTGGCAGCCCCCTCACTATTTTGGGGCTAGAACCTAGAGTCAACTGGAAAAAAGAAAGCAGTTTCTGGTACTGGTTTTGAGAAATGCTTGTGGTGGGAGAAGTAACAATGAAAGTTCAGACTGAGAAGGTAGATTAGAATAGAGCTCCCTGAAAAACTAGATTTACTTTGTTAGTGCTAGAGCTTCCAGCAGGCAGGAATTCCCCTTCTTAGTCCGCAGTAATTGTATTCAGGGTGGGTTTTGTTCTGTAAAGCTCAGTTTTTCCTCAAGGATGCAGTATATGCTGTTAGCCTAACACAGGCTGCTGTTCAGGTACATGTAGTCAGAGAAGAGGAAGCACTCTAGAAAGCAAAGTGGGTCTCCAGAGATTATCTGCTCAGGCTATTCAGTAAAGTCTTTTTGCCATGAAGTTTCTAATTCCTTCTCACTCAGGAAAGGACACTTGAAACTGTAACCAAGAGCCATTTGTCTAAACTTGCATACTGCCACGAAAAAAATCTTCAGGAAAGAAGTAACAATATCCCTTGGAACAACAGTCTTGTCTTTTGCAGATCCAAAAGGGAACAAAAGCAAGTGATTCTGAAATAATAGGTGACCCATTAATGTTGGCTATCTAGTCATTTCTGTGGTGTTACACATGTTCCTAGCACATGGGGAAAAAATATTCCTTAGGGCTCATAGTGCATTTCTAATGCTATTGGCTGACACATATGAAGTGAGAACAAATATATTTTCTGGGTGAAATCAGGAAAAAATGATGTTTGTAGCAGTAGTTTAGGAGATGCCGTTTTGTAGTGATGGAAATTTGTATTGAGCCAAACAGCAGTCCCATTGGCAGTAAAATACATGTTAAGTGAAGCATGAACAAGTTTAATTACTTTCATCTAGCACTTAGAGTGAATGACTTAATTATACATTATTTGTCCTAGGAAAAATAACTACTGTAAATGTTTGCATCTATATTTCACATTTATTTACATGTAAACCTCTTTGTTAATACATAAAAATAAAAGTTTCCCTTCACTTCGGAAGTACACAAAAGCACAAATTCATTGAGCTGAGCTTGATTTTGGGAACGCTTCAGATTAAGCTAATTATGCTTTTCTCTTTTTGCAGATATAATAAGTAGTAACAACCCTGCAGTAAACACTAAAAGAAAAAGCCCCTCTAGCAGGCACCAGCTGATGGGTTAATAAATGTCTCATGTTCAATTTAATTGTACTCCCCTGTTCATGTTCACAGCAAGGCTCAGCTTGAAGGGAGCCTGGGTTTGACCAAAAGCACAGAGCTTTTGAGTAGTTGTAGAGCAGTGCACTCAGCTTCAATGTTAGAAGATGGGGTCTGTGAAGATGAGTAACACTGGGGAATCAAGACTTGACTACTATGTCTCTTATGTTCACTGCTATAGCGTAGGTCTATTTTTTTCAGCTATTTTTCTGTATGCTTATTTTCTGATTTCCACAGTCCTTGCATTGTATTCTGTTTATACTAACCTCAGTTTATTTTTATGTTAAGTGTCATTGTAGCTTTGAGGTTTTTTGTTCTTTTGTTTTCCTTGCTATTAAATAAGCAGGTAGTAAAACTATGTTTGTTATCTACAGATTTAATGGTTTATATGAACATTTTTAGAGCCATAGGCTTTCAGTATTCTGAAGCTCTGAAGTATTTAGAATTCATGTTTATGCTTTATTTCAGATGTAGTGAGTTTATATTGCAATATAAAGATACGTAATTTTTCTAATATCTGTGAAGCAAAGCTTACAATTGTCTCTTTCATTTCCTGTTGATCACCATAAGATCTCTCAAAAGAGGGAGTATTGTGTCTTTTACATGACTTGAAATAGTGTAGGCGATAGTAATTTTTTTTTTTTTTACTATTTAAGTAAGGGTATTGTGCTTGCACTTCTTAAACTCAGCTTA
This sequence comes from Ceryle rudis, assembly GCA_033439905.1. Taxonomy (NCBI): domain Eukaryota; kingdom Metazoa; phylum Chordata; class Aves; order Coraciiformes; family Cerylidae; genus Ceryle; species Ceryle rudis. The sequence goes on along the minus strand of JAAGNO010028247.1, from coordinate 34,199 downwards.
AACTGCATCTATATGTGGGTTGCACCATACCTCAAAATGGATGTGGGCTGAGTTTAGATATAAGGAAAATTATATTTTTGTAGTTCCAATATTTATAAGCATTTAAATGATTTTTAAACAGTCATGACTTTGAAATCTTGCATTATACACAAATTTCTTAATATAAGATGTGTATCTAAAGTGGTCTTACTGTTTTATGTATAACATAGATGTAGGAAATTGATTTAAAATCTACTTGATGGTTGTTAAAAACAACCTCTCAAATGTTTAACTCTTTTAACTGTAAATGTTTTGATGTTTTGGCATGAGGTGCTTTTTAGGTGTCTTTAAACTTATCTATCTCTAAATGACCAATTCAGAAATACAGTCATTAGTCCTATGACATTTTTTCTCACTGAGGGACTCCTATAGTTCTATTATTTCATCATTTGAAAGCACATATGTTTCTTCTCAATGCTGTGCCAGAGACAAGGGCAGCATTAATTGTCTCTCGAGATGCTATTCAGGACACAGCACTGGTGTATTAGTGCCTTGTGCCATCTTGAAAACCTTGCAGGTGCTATTATGCATTATAAAGTCCAGCTGCACAGAATTATCCTGTTAATTTTAAGTCATCTTGTGCATTTACAGGAAAGCCAATTTAAAGATGTGCTTGGGTTTATTCTGTAATTATGTTGTTCAGCTCAGTGTGTCACTGGTTTGCTAAACACCCATTGGACTGATGAGTCTAATCTTTCTCATGCCTACAAGGAAAAAATTAAGCAAGGAGGGCAGAAAAGTTTTAATTTTGGAGAGAAAAGTGTCTGACTAAGAAATAACTTGTTTTTACGAACTTCTAGTGAAATCTCTAGAATAGAATTAGAGGCAATCAAACACATTAAGAAACAACACAAAATAGAAGAACCTGAGTAGAAACAACAGATGTCCTCTTACACAACAGCATGAATAATTCAATGATGTAGTATTGATCAATATTATGTGTATAGAACTGGTGCCTAAACACATGTCTTGAATGTTTTATCTGTTCCCTTACAGGCCATATCATCTTCCAGTGTCTTTGCTGAAGATAAAATTTGCTAAAAAGGTATAGGGTAAATGCACATAAAGATTAACACCCATTGGAGTTAAAAAAAAAAAAAAAAGGGTTTTTTTTCCAGTGACAGATACATTAGTAAAAAACAGAATCACAGGATATTCATGGTTGGAAAGGACCTTCTAGATCACCGAGTCCAACCATACCCATAACAAAAAAACACCTAAAAAACCCCCCACCTAAATACCCTGATCAAACATGACTTCAAAACCACAAAATAACCCCCTACATGCCTGCCACTAGAGCATGTC
>JAAGNO010028247.1:17683-32623 GCA_033439905.1 Ceryle rudis | reverse complement strand
TTTCCTCTGGTTCTGTCAGTAGTTACTAAGGAGAAGAGGCCAACACCCACCTCTCTACAACCTCCTTTCAGGTAGCTATAGAGGGCATTGAGGTACCCCTCAGCCTCCCTTTCTCCAAACCCAGCTCCCTCAGCCTTTCCTCATATGACTTGTTCTCTAAACCTCTCACAAGCTTGGTAGCTCTCCTCTGGACACGTTCCAGTATCTCAATGTCTTTCCTGTAACATTTGTGTATAGCAAATAATACTTTGTTGGAAAGTTAGAGTTGAACAGAACTGAAATATTCCATGTGCTGCAATATTCTGGGATTACTGAAGACATTTAATTAGAAATATGAACCACCTGACTGATTTAACAGCCTTGTGCACCAGGCAGGCTTCCAGTCTGGTGAGCCAAGATGGCTATTAGATGTATATATGAGGGCAGAACTGATGCCTTGCTTCTTGAAATGATGTAGATTGTATTTCTATCCTCAAAAAATAGGAGATAAATATTTGTAATCCATATTTATCCTTCTTTAGGAAAAAACTTCAAAGGTGATTTTTACTCCTGAAATGGCATAAAATAATCTTGAAGTTTCCTTTAAGGAAAGGTGAGAATTCTCTCTGAGATTGAGAAAATCTTCAGGAATTAAGAATCTGTCATAAAAACATAAGAATATAAGGGAGACTAGAGCAAGTGTGACCCATCCATCAATCTTTACCAACCATGTGAAATGTTATGAAAGTTCTTATATCAGTCTTTAGTGTCTACTTGTGATTCCATTTGGTGAAAGTAAAGAGGAATTAGCTGTGATTTCCTTTCCTCTGCGGCTCTGCTAAACTATGCTCAAAGACTGTGAGGAAGTCATTGCTGTATAACACTCAAACATCGCTGTATAACACACCTTTTTTTTTTTTTTTTTACATTATTATAGCATGATGCTTCGGGAATGTGACTAGTCTTCAATCAATGTATGTAATAACAACAAAAGGTCTTAACCAAGTTCTATTTAGGGAGTTAATTTCCTCCTAAGAGCTTAAGCAGTTGTGAAAAATGAACAAGCATGCCTCTGGCAAATGTAGACAGATAAAATGAGGTAGTATATGGTAGTAGTCATTTTGATGACAGAGTTCACAAAAATATTGTAGGTAGTTCTGTTATACAACTGTTCTGTAGGCAGTTACGTTAGTGGAAATGAACTGAGGAATATTTTTATTCTGCAAGCAGATGTTGCTTGTAGAACCTCTGGCTTCAGTACTGGTTGTGAGTGAATAAAGCTGAACGGTTCAGCTCAACTATCATGTACTTTCATAAATGGTGATCTAGCTTTTAGTCTTCTGCTGCCAACTATGGCATAGCAAGAAGTGTGTTACATGAAAAGGAGCATTGCTGAAGAGACATGAGATGATAAAAGCTGCCCGCTTTCTCTTGAGTAAAGGAGTTAATTCACCATAAGTGGAAGGCAGTTGAAAACATAATCATAATTAAATTACTGTTGAATATGTTGCTGCCAAAGACATGGCTTTTTTCACCTTTTAGGCATATATTTGGGGGATTTTGTCACAATTTGGTAGACAGGAACATAAAGTCGTAGTTTTTAACAAGGTTAAAGTTTATAATACTGCTGTCTGAGAGTATGGTGTTCATAGCAAGGCTCAGCTTGAAGAGAGCCTGGGTTTGACCAAAAGCACAGAGCTTTTGTGTAGTTGTAGAGCAGTGCACTGAGCTTCAGCGTTGGAAGATGAGCTCTGTGAAGATGAGTAACACTGGGGAATCAAGACTTGACTACTATGTTGCTTATGTTCACTGCCATAGCGTAGGTCTTTTTTTTCCAGCACGCTTATTTTCTAATTTCCATAGTTCTTGCATTGTATTCTGTTTGTACTAACCTCAGTTTATGTTGTCAGTGTAGCTTTGAAGTTTTTTGTATTTTTTGTTTTTCTTTGCTATTAAATAAGCAGGTAGTGAGCATGAAATGCAAGCGACTGAATGCCAGTGACTGAATACCAAAATACAATAGTAATCCTCTGCTAAAGAAATCTGCCTTTGACCCTCCTAAATAAGAAGCCTTTGGTAGTTTACTTCAAAATCTGTACCTTAAAGTGTACAAAATCATTTCCTTCTAGTGCCTTATAAAAGGATGACCTTAGCAGACTTGCTAAGGTCTTGACTATGCAATTAGCATAAGAAGTGGGAGAAAGCAGGTTGTATTCACAAAAAGTGTATTTTATATAACTTGCTAGTAAACGATTTTTAGAGCCTTGTTCAATTATAGCATAACTCTCGAAGTTCATCCCCGAAGAGGAAAATGCAATTGCCAAATATATGTAGCTAATATCATTAGTCAAGGGCTGGTTTTGGGAAGGGAAATACCAGTACAAGCGAAATCTGAATAGGAGCTTATAGTAAATTTACAGTTAGATAAAAAGCTTTTTGGTTCATTCCTTCCCAGGTTCTCATTGCCCACACTGCATGAATGCTGTTTTGCTCCCCATAAAACCACCTATTTCCATTCTGAGCTGAAACCTGACTGCAGTGCTGTCATGTAGTCCAGGGACTGTGTGTGATAGGCAGTGTGAATGGGACAAAGCTACATTTGGGGCCCTCCAAGATCCTTTATCTGCCTCTGGAGCTCTGGAACACAGAATTCTCTACTTCATGCCACCCTAGGGCAAGTAACATGCAGTAGAAGTACAGCTCTGATGGGCTGTGACAGCCCTCACATCTGCATAAAAAAATGCAGAAAAATAATAAATCAGTCAGATCATAATCAAAATTGTCCCAAGCGCTGTGCATGATTTTTAGTCATGTAATGTTAGTAAAGGGATAAAGAAACAGATCTTTGATTTCTTCTGAACCTGAGAGATAAAAAAAGAAAAGACTTGGGAAGAACAAGATCGTGGTTTTTTGTTTTGAACCATTACAGCCAGAGTTAAACCAGGAAAAACATCTTTTTTTTGGTTGGTTGGTTTTTGTTTTTTTTTTTTGAAGTAAAGCATATACAAAAGCACTGAATTCTTGGCTCTGAGTATGTCGTCTGTTTCCTCTCTAATGTGCAGGTCTGTCCTTGGTAGGTTCAGCATGATCTCTTTTCCTAAAGCTTGCTTGGCATAGCAGGCTTGAGAGGAATATGAACAGGTATATGCTGAGGTCCATGCTACCATAGCTATGTAGTTTTCTCTCCTAGCCTAAAGCTTTGAACAAAATTCTGCATATCACAGTGCAGTGCAGATGAGCTGGAATTATTATACTGCTTTCTTTTCCATCTGAGCTCTGCCAAAACTGCTGTTGCTATAGCAAAGATCTCCTTACGTTTTCTTTGTGGACACAGGCTGCATATATGTTTTTAATATTTAATATACATCTCATTGAAATGCATTTTATTGTAGTCCTTGCTGATTGCTTATACCTTATTATACGATTAACTTTATTTCCATAGGGTTCCATAAACATCAGTGATCTTTTAGTCACCATCTACACTGTGATGATAAAGACATGATCCCCTCAACAGGGTTGTGCTGGAATAGAAGCCTTTTATTAATAAGAGATGTAGGATAGGATGTGTTATGGATGTCAGAACACAAAACCTTGTTAACTGTCCTTTCAAATAAATGTTACACGCCTGTAATTAAAGAACAAAAAAGAATTTTGTTTCCTAATGTATTATGATATTGTCATTGATTTAGGCAGGACTAAGGACACTTCATGATATTGGCCCTGAAATACGCCGAGCTATATCCTGTGACTTACAAGATGATGAACCAGAGGAAAACAATCCAGAGGAGGAGGAAGATGTTTATAAAGTAATGTCAGAACACAGCTATGTGAATTGCTTTATCGCATAATTTGAGATTACAGAATGAGCTTATCTCTGAATATGGAATAATAATAAAAAATTTTAATCCACTCAAATCAGCACAATATAAGTATTTTATAAATAAGTATTTTTAATATACGTATAGAAATGGTATTAATCAGGACACTTGCATCTCATCATAAATTTAGCAAATAGTTTCTGCAGGGTGATTCTCCTGACCCTAATTCTTTCTCATTAGTTCTTATTTTTTCTTAAGCAAATCCCAAGAAAAGGTACGAACTGTGCCATATAAAATTTTGATAGTGGCAAGGTTTAAACTGGAATTGTCTTTAACTTCTGCAGTGGTAGATAGGAAGAAGAGAATTAAATTCTGTGCAGCCAAACCACAACAGACACAGAGCTTCATGTTTTAAAATGAATGCCTGAAATTACACAGAGACCAAATAAATATAAATGCCATTTCTGATTTCCTGTGAGGGATATCAATAAGAACCAATCTGAAAAAAAAAATTAGTTTTCCTCATTTACACTTTAGATATTCAGTCTAATGGTGAACATGTAAAATGGGTGTTCAAGAGCAATCTGCAAACCATTTGCCAGCCAGCAAGAAAACTTAATTTTTCACAAGCATTTCAAAAGAAGCAGATGTAAAAACATCCTTCTGCAGTAATATATCAGAAGCTTGATGCCTTGCTACTGTCCTTTGCAAAAAAGGAGGATGTGTCACTGGAGACAGTGCCATAGCTGCCATTGGTAGATGCATTTCTCTGCCAACCATCATTGCCTCCTGTCTTCCCTAGATTGAGCTTCAGGACAGACTGCTGTCATCCAAGACCCCCACCTGGCTAGACAGGGAGGCTACATAATCTGGGTTAGATGTAAAAGAGAGCTGCATGTCATGGTCATAATTTAGCACTCCATTCTCTCACCATCCATTACACTCTCAGGGCTGATAAAGAATTACTACTCTTTCTTGTACCTCTGTAAGAAGAAAGAATGGAAGCACTGAAGCTTAATGTTACCTACCTGAGATATGCTTGCAAGCTGTTGCATGGCACTCCATCCTGAGTGATGCCTGTTGCAAACTGATACACTGGGAAAATAGGAGAGAATTCCACCGAAGTGTTCTCAAAAATTAAGCAGACATGTCCCTTTCTGAGGAAGTTGGTGCATGTTCATGTGTGGGAATCTGGGTTTCTCCTGTGCAATAAAATGTGGAGAAAGCTGGATATCACCTTCAGTTGTACAGAAAAAGAATGATCACAGCATAATGTTGATTTGACTCTGAAATACAAATTGTCATTATCACAATCATATTTCTGTCACTTCAGGAGATCCCATCCACGGCATCATAAAATTAGAAAGAAAAATCACAGATTATTTGAGTTGCTACTTCTGTTTGCATGTAGGAGATAAAAGTTATTGCTGTCAAAATTATGTTCTGCAAGGTATCTGATGTAATTTTTTCTTTTTCTTCCCCTATAACAGAGGAATGGTGCCCTCTTTGGCAACCACATAAACCATATTTGCAGTGACAGACGAGATTCATTTCAACAGATCAACACCACACACCGTCCCTTACATGTTCAGCGGCCTTCAATTCCATCTGCAAGTGATACTGAGAAAAATATATACCCTCAGGCAGGAAATTCTATATACCACAATCATCATAATCACAACTCAGTAGGAAAGCAAGTTCCAAACTCAACAAATGCCAATCTCAATAATGCAAACGTGTCCAAAGTTCATGGGAAACACACAAATTTTGGAAATTGTGAGCATAGATCTGAAAACGGTTACCGTTCATACTCCAGAACTGATCATGAGAAGCGTAGGAGGCCAAGCAGTAGGAGGTAAACCTGCAAATCTGTATTTGCTTTTAAAAGATTTATATCGGTATACTCTAAGAAAATTTATGCTACAAGAAGCGTACATAAATATACATTTGTATATTTAGCTTCATTTCTGTTGCCTACTGATGTATGAAATGTTTAAAATATAGCTCTGATGTATGGGAAATGTATATAACTTCAATAGGGTTTGAAAGTAGCGGTTTTCTTTAAAGTGAATTTATTACTTACAGCACAGACACTGTAATCACCAATTAATTTCTATAAGCTTCCTAATTTTAAAATACCTTTCTCCTTATTTTCATGGCTTACCTGGATAGAACCCGTTACTACGAAACATATATTAGGTGAGTTGATACTGTTTCACATAATTGAAGAGGTCAAAGTAGTTTCTTTACTTTTCTCCTTTTTTCCTTATTCCTTTTTTTTTTTTTTAAAGCAGTACAGTTTTCAAAATTGACTGTAGGACAGCTGTATGAATACCTTAAGTGACAATTTCTAAGTCAAATTTTCCACTTCCTGTTCTGAACTGATAAACTGGTAAAGTTCACAATTATTCAAGCTCTTTTAAAAGTCTGGACAGATTAATATAGTTTTCAGTAGACAAAAGATCACACCTAATGGTAACCCTTGTTTGAAATGGACTTACAAAGATTGGAAAAAACACTGGCTTAAACTTTGATAAGTGTTACTGTGTTCCATTTACAAGGGACCCAAAATCTTTCCTGGTCTTCTGTCTGAATATTTTCTAGGACAACTTTTAAAAATAGGATATATTTTGTTATTTGAAGTGTATTGCTAAATGTCACATCCATTTCCAATTTTTCTTGAAATACATCCATAAGTGCTACTTAATATTTTAGCCATTTGGCAAACTTCAGACATTTGAGAGAAGCTGTGTTTCTTCGAAGTACTCTGTATTTTGTAAAAGTGTCTTAAATAATGTATTTGACTTCACTGAGTATCTCCATATTAGTTATGTTAATGGGGATGAAAATAAAGGGAAGTAATCTTTTTCAAACAGATAAAATAGCCATTTTCTGAACTGTAGTTCTATGTAATTTATTATAATACCACATTCAGATAACAGGAGAGTTGTTAATGCTTGTATTTTTTTCTTGAAAGCACGTTGAAATAACTGAATATAAAATATAGATAATTTATATAAATATAATATCTAAAAATAAGTATTGCTTTGCTGTTTACAGATCTGATTCTGGTGATGGGCGTCGACCTACTATTTGTCGTGAAGAACGGGACTATCAAGATTATTGCAATGATGATCATTATTTGGCAGAGCAGGAATATTTTAGTGGAGAAGAATATTACGAGGAAGACAGTATGCTGTCAGGAAGCAGGTGAGGTTATCTGTTACACTGGGAAAAAATAGTTCAGTTTATTAGTTACCTATCTGTACAGACTTCACTAAACACACTTATACTGAAAACTCCTCAGTGAAGTTAATGCTCTGCAACTGCTGGCAAGGGAAATGGTGAATAGGAATAGTACATGTACCACAGATCTTTTATTTTTGGTATCGTGTGCTGACTCCAGCAAAACTTCTGTACCAAATTCAAAGGAAAGCATCAAGTTCCTATGATCTAAGTATAAACTGGACAGTGCATGACTGAAGAAGCATTTCATTTATAAATAAAATTTCACACGCAATAGAAGAAGGATCAAGCTCAGAGAGAGGAACCTTTAGAAACAGGATTTTTTTTTTTTTTCTTTCAATTTAACTTAAAATGAAAGGTGAAACTGGTAAATTGTGGACCGAGATCATAAGGTAGTACTAGCTGGACCAATAAAGAATTAGATGACTTCCTTTTGAAAATTCTCATTATACCTCTTTATTAATAGTCCTTCTCTTGGCACCATTTTTTTTTCTCCTTAGTACAAACATTTAATGCTGTTGTAGTTTCCCCGGCCTTTAAAAGTTTGGAATAGATGTTTTTTAAGGCTTATTCATATTCATCCTAACAAAAAACCAAAAACAAAACAAAAAAGCCCCACCCCCTTTTTCCCCAATACCTTGTGATTTTTATTTCGTAATATCTTCTTCTTATGTCATAGCAAGGCACATGCACTTGAAGACTTTGAGTAGATTGTGTCATCTTCCATGCAATACCTATGTTTCCCTTCTGCTGAATAATTTCAGTAATTTCTGGAATATATCCTTCACTTCTGTCAATAAATTTTTATTTTGAAGTCCATCTCAGAAGCAGAGGAATTTATTGTTATTTTATCTTAGATCTGTCAGTACATATTCACAAGTAACAGGCTTAATTCTGCTTCTCCTCTCCTGTCTCTCATTGCCATCTGAATTCTAGCAAGACTGGTACCCTAATATTCAACTTGTTGGTTTGCATCAAAGCTAAGACTTGTATGCAAGGTAAATTTTACAGAATTCTCAGGTCACTACATTTTTATATGATAATTACCATCACATAACACCCTTCTAAGGTCTGATTTTCAAAGAGAGAAGTATCCCGAATGTAAAAGGCTTAATTCCATTCTCAGAGTTTCTGTGCTCCACACGTTACCCAGGGTTCACAAGAGATCACGGCAGTAGAACAGTTGTTTTGTTTTGGTTTTATTCAATGTACAACTGATGTTCTACATTTTAGCCTTCCTTGGTGAGAATAAGTTCACTGAAAATATAATTTGATTAAGATTTCACCCAAGAATTTACTATGTAACTATACTAGAACAAAAGTGGATGCTCGCTATCTCAAAATCAGTTAGCATAGAGACACTGGATATTTTAATTGAGTCGTGTAATTATATAATGTCATGTTTGGCTGTCTTGCTGGGAAAGAATAGATTTGAAAATCTTCTGTGAGAAATCTAATAGATAAATTTACAGAAACTGACTGAAATATAATTTTTATTGTATTTTCAATGCAGGCATATATATGATTACCACTGTAGATATCACTGTCATGACTCAGATTTTGAGAGACCAAAAGGTTACCATCACCCGCATGTTTTTTTTGAGGAAGATGATTCACATATCTGTTACGATACAAAAAGATCTCCTAGGAGACGGCTGCTACCTCCAACACGTAAGTACATTAACAACAATTTGTTTGTAAATCCAGAATTATTTAAATGCATTCAGACATGTTCCAGCTTAAAAAAAGCTTCTTTTTAACTTGAACTTCAAGCATGACATTTCTTATTATTGCTAGCGGATTATTGTGTCTGTCAGAAATCTGTATCCATCCTGAGAGACTGCTCAGAGAATCTATGGATCCTAGTTTACAAGTCAGTCTTTTTAATCTCTCTTGCCTCACTCATCCAATAATATAAAAAATTTGATTGCCGGTTACAATTTATTTGTTAAATTAAGAAAGAGCAGGGTAGAATGCAGCAGTAGTTTGCTTTGAAACTTTGACCAGAGGGTTTTCAATCCATGTGCCCTGTGTACACACCTACAGATGTGCAATGGTTCTGTGAGACAGTGCCATTGCCTCTCTAGTGACTCACCTACTGCCACTTCCCGTTTCTTAACAGTCATGTTGCTTAATGACATTGTAATCAGTTCCATTTACATCTTTACTTCGTACTGTTTAAATAAACACTAGAGTTTGAAATAGGATAATTTCCAGGGAAAAGAGAACCAAGAGTGAGCTTAATGGTGCGTTGTTTCTTTTCTTTTTCATTACTTTTGAAATGCCTTTAGCCTTTTATAGTGAGCTTCTCAAGTCCCTGTGAAAAGTATTATCCTGAGCTAAGGATCTTATATCGAATTCATATTGGTACTTTATTCAGACATCTCAGGATCTGCATTTCTTCTGAGGGTGAAAATGTTTTGATTTGTAGACTGAATTAGTGTTGTCAACTGATTTTTTTTTTTTTCCGCCTGTTTCTTTAATTTTTCTTTATTCTTCTCCTTAGATCTTTCGCTTAGTTTCTCCTCATCTCAAGCACAATATTGCTTCTTCTGCATTTATAAAAGATTTCAGGATTCTTGTCTTGTACTTTTGGTTTTGTATGTTCCAGGCCATACTGCAGAGACTAGCAATGCTAATGCTCTGATGAAACTAAGCAGACTCAAAGTTCTTGGGGTTTGATCTTTGACCTCTCACACTTCACAGAGAGGGGGGGAAAAAAAAAGTGAAGTGGAAAAAACCAACCTCTTGCTAAGGCTTCCTTGTTGGTGCACAAGAAACAGCATTCAGCTCCATGCAACACTGTAGCATCTGTAACAGTGCTCTTAGGCATTGTGTGGTCAGCACACACAGGTCTGTTACATGTGTTTTAGGATGATGCCATCTAATCAGACAAGACAATATAGGATCATTTCTGGGGAAGAATTTCCACATTTCGTCTGCTCTGAGGTGGATTGGCTTTCTAGCAAAACCAGAGTTGTCTTTCATTCTGATGATGCTAGTATCCAGAGTCACAATGCATATATCTCTGGAAGTATGACTGCGAGGACCCTGTGGGTAGGAAAATGGGTTTCAGTCCTTTCCTGTCTCAAACACACTAAAAACGTAGGTGTAGATTTAAAAAATGTTTCAGATACAAGTCCAGTGGGATCATTGTACAACATCTGATGTACGGTCTCAGGCTGTTTAAAGCTACAGAAAACAGTAGTAAAGGGCAGCAGCAAAATAGTTTAACAAACCATTAATTAATTATTAATATATTAGTGAAGGAAACATTCTTCGGCAATAGTGTCAGTCCTGGATCCTCGCTTCCGGCACACAGCTCCTTAGATAAGACTAGTAATGCTCTCTGAAATTTTGCTTTCTGACCGTAATGCAACAGATGGAAAAATCAGGAGGAATATGAGTCTTGCACTAGAGAGTGAATAACTCCACTCTGATGAATGATAGCGAAGTGTCCAGAAGGCTGCTAGCTCTCTTCCCATAGCAGAAAGACATGAGACAAAGGGGAGACTGTGGAAGGAGATTCCTGTACAACTTTCTACAAGCTTTTCTGATAGCAGAGGAATTTTAAGCCAAAGCAATGGAGGGATGCCTTGTATATCCATTCCATACATTGCAGGAGAAAAACCTTCTAAAAATCCTCTGGGCTCTTCCCATGAAAGTGTTGTGAGGGGAGGGTTGAAGGCTTCCTGTGACTGCAGCCTTTGGAATTCATTTAACTTTTCTGATAAAGTTCTGATGACAGTATTAAGCAGATAGTTCTTTAGAGGAAGCTTAGACATTTTATCTCATATATAAGAAACTAGATTAAAAGAGTATTTGATATCCTAGGATAAGAGGACCTTGTTCTGATCTAAGTTGCATAAGGGTAATATAGTGAGTCCTTTGACTTACACCAGTATGTCACAACAGAACAGTCAGGCCTCCTGTCATAAACATTTATTTAATGTTCAAAGGCGCAGTTAAGAAATTTTAGAGGCTTGGTATCTCAGCAGATTTTAAAGGAAACTCAGACCTATTATTTGTAACTAGTGTATGGGCTGCTTGCCCTGTGGAGGAAGCCTTGATGTTCTTACATAAAGAAAGGAAAAAAGAAAAAAAGGGGGGGGGGAGTGATGGAACAAAACAAAACCCAAAATGAACCTGCAACATTGCACTAAACAGTTTCTGTTAGTGTCTGGATTCAGTCCAAGTTAATGTAACATACAGTGCCTTGGCCGAGTGCTGTAGTTAAATTAATCTCTGTGTCCAGCTTTCTAGAGGTATTTATACCAAACTCATCACCACAGTTTTTGAGCAGCTTCCAGAATTGTACTGAGAAATGAGTAAGGTGCTCTTTCAGACTATTTCCTGGGCATGTGCAAAAGAATGAAAAGAAAAAAAGAGGGAAAAAAAAATTATTTTCCTAATGAATTATTGTTTCACTGTAGCACACAGACGATCTTCCTTTAACTTTGAATGCCTCAGACGACAAAGTAGTCAAGATGAAATACCACTCTCTCCTAATTTCCATCGCACTGCTTTACCACTCCACTTAATGCAACAGCAGGTAAACACAAAGTCTTATTTAACTAACAATGAATTGTGTGTTTGCAGCTTCTATATTGTATTTCTGACTTTCATTGTTGTTTGAAACAGCACTACTGTATTAAGTAGTTTGCCTGTGCATGACTTCTAGGCCAGGTGTAGGCTTGTAGTTGCTAGATACTAGGCTTCTCAAACATCAGCCTTCTACAAAACATTGAAAATGAGTAGTTTCCCCCATGACTCTTTAAGTGTCCACAAAGAGTGGGCATGTCCTAAGGAATTCTGACCAGGACTGTGTAATACAGCAGCTCTCTGTTAGTCGATGCAGTTACTCAGCTCCATCTGTGAGAATCTGCGAGTACAACATGCACAACTTTGGGGCTCAATGCCGAGCTCTGACGTGGCCCTGAGAAAGATGGCAGTTTCCATTGCCTAGAGACAAAATGCTTGCAAAATGCTGACAGCTTCCTATCCTGTCCCTGCAGGACAGAAATGTTTCTACATTTTGCTTGCTTTATTTAATATGTTGTATAAGCAATTATTTTCCAAGATTTTGTGATCTGAGTAATTATAGAGAAAAAGCCACATTTTATCCTGTCGGTCCTATCCCTCCTTTACATGAATATTAAACCTCTGAAAATCTTAATTTGCATAGCTGCTGCCTGAACAATTGATTTGAATTAACTGCTGAAATGAGTATGGCTAAGCATTTGAAATCACTAACTTTGAAAATTCTTCCCCTTACCAGGTCATGGCTGTTGCAGGTCTGGATTCCAGCAAAGCTCATAAACATTCACCAAGTCGTTCAACGCGTTCTTGGGCTACCCCACCCGCAACCCCTCCCAACAGGGACCGTACTCCGTATTACACGCCTCTAATCCAGGTTGATAGGGCTGAATCTACAGAGCATATGAATGGTAGCCTACCTTCCTTGCATAGGAGCTCTTGGTACACAGATGACCCTGATATTTCCTACCGAACATTTACACCAGCCAATTTAACAGTACCTAATGACTTTAGGCATAAACATAGTGACAAACAGAGGAGTGCAGACAGTTTGGTGGAAGCGGTAAGTATTACAAAAACCCCTGAAGTAGACAAGAGCATATGTTTTGTGTTAACTTTAAAAAGTATATAATTTGTTATTGTTATCTTTGTATTGTGGTATTTTCAGTTTCAAAGCTCAAACCTGTTCTTACGTAAAGACAGGGGAACTTATTTGTAGTTGTCATGTTGTAAATGATTTCTACAAAGCCAAATCTTAACATTAGTGTGAAATCTTTTAAGATTGCAAAGAGATTTGAAATTTAAGTTTTCAGATGAGGATCAGTTAGAAGTTCCCTTCCCCAGTGGCTGATAGGGAAGAGATTATGCATATGTCTTCTCTCTATGTTGTTTCTACAGAAATTCATCGCCATTTTAGTAGTAATCTGTATAAAAGATCAAGAACTGTATGAATCGGTGTACTAAATGCAGACAGGTGAATAACAAGGATTGATTTGTAGTTGTACTAAAGAATGTTAAGAATACCCTTTTATATTGAAAAAGATTTCAAGATAGAGAGTATATAGCGTTTCTGAGTCATAGTCATTATTCTTGCTTCCATCACTTCCCTTCCATTTCTATGAGCTAAACAACACACTTAAATTATATTTGCAAATGGGACTTCAGCATCTTTCTTCCACATACTCTAAAGTATGAAGAACATATCTAAAATGCTGTGTTTCAGGCAATTCTTCTAATTACACCAGCTGAATACATTAACTGTTGTCTCAGTATGTCAGCCTGATGATTGATGTTTATCAAAGACTACTGACAGATTTCAAAGGAGAAAAGTCAGATGGATTACATTATCAGTTACATTATCATAGTAGTGATACAGTGTGGTTTGGAGACATTTGATTGTTCTTTACACAGTTTGCCTGTGGGTTGCTATGGTGATTCAGCATGGCAGGGGTGTGTTTTCTAGTATTTTTCACAAATGAGAAAAGTTGTTATGACCTGTCTGTTCTTTAATTCCACTGTATGTCTCATTTTCTCCCCTACATCTGCCAGGTACTTATATCTGAAGGCCTAGGAAGGTATGCAAAGGACCCTAAATTTGTCTCGGCTACAAAACATGAGATTGCTGATGCATGTGACATGACTATTGATGAGATGGAAAGTGCAGCAAGTAATCTTCTCAATGGAAATATCAGCAATGGGACCAATGGGGATATGTTTCCCATTTTAAACAGACAAGATTATGAACTTCAAGACTTTGGTCCTGGTTACAGTGATGAAGAACCAGAAATGGGACGATATGAAGAAGACTTAGCTGATGAAATGATATGCATTACAAGTTTATAGTATTTAGCAAGGAAAATTATTCTAATAACAGAAAAAGTGCCTCATAGTTT
Organism: Ceryle rudis; assembly: GCA_033439905.1. NCBI lineage: Eukaryota > Metazoa > Chordata > Aves > Coraciiformes > Cerylidae > Ceryle > Ceryle rudis. The sequence continues at coordinate 18,651 of JAAGNO010028247.1, read as the reverse complement.
AAAGATGTTAGGCACTAGCTGGAGTGAATAACCAATCACATTTTGTACAAGTGATGTCACACCTCAAGGAAGCCATAACTAATAAATTTATTATCTCGGTGTTGCCGAAATGTGATCAGAGCTGCAGGATGTCAAGTCTCCAACCACAGAATCTTCAGTTCCTCTGTAGGAATAAGGTCATTTTGAAACCAAGCAGATTGTGACAATCACTTTTTTGAGGGCTAGAATGGGATTCTGAGGTGTAAAGTCTTGCCTGTCTTTCAACCTTGTGCTGCTATCCTTCATAGTAGAGCAGGATTTTGTGAATGAAAATGTCTGTGTAAGTCTGGCAAAAATTGCGTGGGAAAGAGCAACATAGGACAAGTGATGACAACCAGTAATGTCATTACCTCAGCACTCAGCAGCATATCAGCTACCCATTGCATATCCATTCTACTGTTTTCAAACTTGCCTCCTGATTTCTTTTCTTAATGCTCTTTAAAAATACAGTTTGTCATGCTCTACCTGTTAGAGATTGTTGGAAAAAGAAGTTATATAAGGAATAATCTGTCATATGTAACACCAGTTTACATAGGAAAATATCATTCAGATAGTCTGTTTTATGACTATCACATTAAGGGCAAAATATACTGGAATAATTGCATTCTTAATAATGCACTTGCAACCAGGTTATAGTAGAATTAGATAAGATAGTTTGATAAAAATTATATAGTAGAAATTATTGTAAATGAATTGTAATATATGATGATTTGTATTTGTAAAGAGATGTTCTATATTTTGTAATTATTGTACCGTAATTGAACTGCAGCAATATTTATGGACCCTAATTATTGTAACTCTCCACAGAATTCTAGATAGAAGTATTTTTACTTGGAGTATATAGATCTATAGCATAAATATTTAAATAGAGCCACCTCTCAGTGTAAATCTCTTCTTGGGATAAGGTGTCAAGTTTGAACTTGGCAACA
>JAAGNO010028247.1:0-17583 GCA_033439905.1 Ceryle rudis | reverse complement strand
GGTGTCAAGTTTGAAATTGGCAACAGAACAGATTTTTTTTTTATATATATATATAATGGAGTCAAATTAATTTCTCTGCATAAGGGATGCACAGTTGACTATTTACAGTCTTATACTAGGAAAGGTAAAAGATCTAAAGTTATTTTAACCTTTTGATTGAAAAATAAGCTCTAATTTTATTTTTTTTACTAATCCCATGCTAAAAATAAATATTAAAATGATTATAAAAACATTGGCAAATTCATGCCAGGGTATTATTGATCATGAGACATTAGTTTTGACAAAATATATTACCTATATACCCTACTTTGATAGAAAGCATCTTGGACAGAAAATATTTCACAGGTAAATGAAAATGCTTTACTTCAGAACTACTTACTCTGCTTGGAAAAAAAAAAAAAAAAAGAAATGTGATAAAATGATTCTTCACAGAACCAAAAACCTTGGTATAAGAAGTATACTATTTTATTGCCTCTACCTTTCCATTGTTTTATGTGTATATTTCAAAGATTTATTTTTATGCAAACGAGAGGGCTTAGATATTGTTCACAATGCAGTAAACCCCTGAAATGACTTTGAGGCTGAAATGACCTTGGAGGAAATCAAAAAACACTGAAAGCTACTGTCTATTTTGTTAGCACTGGATAACAATGACTTGTTCTAACAAGTTATCTTATCAGGTTTTACCTGTAGTTCATATGCTAGATAGCAATCCAGCTCACATTTTTACAAATGTGATTAAAACATGTCAATAAACATTTTGTACATAATGACAGTTTCGTATGAATAGGTTACAGACTTCCTCTGAAATCATTCTTATTTCAAATGCCAGGATAAAAACTTCAAGGTTTGTAAATTATTTCTTGACCTACATCATTTTGTATTAAAACAAATGCAAAATGTTCTTCAAAATAAAACTGTGTAATAATTTTATTATACCTGGGACTCCTTTTACTAATAATTTTTAACCAAGAAGCTCCAAAAGTTAAGTTCTGTTTGTATTGTTCGAAGAATGGGAGGGAGCGTGTGGAATATTGTCATCAGGCTACACCAGCATAGTGTGCAAGTCTTTCGTGAATGATTGCTGTTAACCAGAAAGAAATAAAGTGATTAAGAGTATTCATATGAAAAAGGGCACTACTCCTTTCCTACTACCTAGGGGATTATTCCTTCCCTAGATGCAGATCTATGGAAACAAATGAAAACCTGACTAAAATCCCCTAAAATGCCAAACCCAGTCTTTCATGCTTTTGCCAGGAAACACTTCAGTAGGTTACCCAGTAGTTGTTTCACTTTCCCAGCTTACAGAAACAAACTTTAGAAACCAAAATGGACCTCTCTGGATCTGGTATCATTGTGAAATAACAAGGAATACTTTTCAAACCACCTTTAAGGCAACTGAAGTGGTATGTAAAAAAAAAAAAAAAAAAAAATTAAATCCCAGACTGGGTTACTTAACTGGGTGCGTTTCTGATAGCACATCAAATTTGGTAGATTGAGCTGAATGACAATTTTTTTTTGTTCAAGGAGACACAAAACAATGTGTTGACTTCACTGTATTTTCTTACTAATATGGTTAGTTCTTAGCTTTCAGTGCTCTGATGAGATACTCTTTAGGGCAGATATGCTATTTTATGAGAAAACAGACCTTACAAAATAAATAATGAAGGGAGTTTAGTTACAAACCATGTTCTATATAGTTAATGGTTTTAGGGAGAAGATATAAATATGGATACATATTAAACCTATTAAATTTTATTACAGAAATATATGGGAAAAAATATACGCACAATTACATGGTAATTGGCACCCTTAAAATACTACCAAATATAGTAATGAACATAGAAAAATTAGAAGTTATGTCACCAATTAAAGCTTATTTCCTGTTTCCAGATTTGTTTGTATATAGCGACAGAAAACATGAGTAAAGAATTAAATATTGCTAAGTCTTTTATAGTGAAGTAAATTGAACAGGGGGGTTTTTTGGAGCTTGGATGAGAATAGAGATGAAAAATTATAGTAATAAGATATGCTTGTGTTCTCCCTACAATAACTCTAACTATAATTTTTAAAAAATGCATAAATGCTTTTATTATTCCTCAAAATATGTTTCTGTTTATTTTATACATAATGCATGTTCTAAGCCCTTTTTCCAGTTTTCTACTGTTTACGTAGCTGCCTCATTTTGCTGCAGCTTAATTGCAATCAGACACTTGGAAAAGACTTTTAAGCCACAGAAATGTCAAAATTTCTGGTGTACAAAATCTTGAGTGGCTTATATAGATATCTATAATGCAATTTTACAAATATTACTATTTTGTGCTGCTTTTAAAACACCTCCCACACTAAAGCATCTTGCATGGAAATATGTGTACAAAATAAACCTTTTCAGATCTTTTTTTTTCTTAACCTCATTTTTCCCAACCAGAGACCTCCAGCTGTGTCTGAAGCATCTGCAGTAAGCTATTACCATGGAAATGCTGATGTTCTCACTTGCAGTACCATCGCTGATTCAAGCCATGCTGGCAGGTCTAGTAAATTCCACATTCTTACATCAAATAGATTTTACAGTTAACTGCTTTTGAATACATAATGTAAAATCATTTGTGCATTTATAGAAAAATTTCTATCTGGTTAGAAATGGGAATAACAGTCAATTATTCCGTGTATTATTTTGTTAAATAAGTAAAACTCAGTAATTACTTGGCCCTGTTCTGCACTTTGGTAAGGTGTAAAAGATGGTTAATTTTAGCTAACGGATTGCCAGTGCTCCTCAGAACATGTTTGAATATTTTGTGTTTGTTGTAACTGTGCCTTAGCAGACTTGACTCTGCTAGAAGTGAGATCAGTTTTATCAGGAATTAGCTATCAGCAGCCAGACACAATGCAGGAGAACCTTTCCCAGGGCAACAAAACTTTCAAATACTTGAGTCATTTTTTTAGATCTGCATCAAAGGAATGTTATGAAGGAACCTCAACATTGTATAGCAGTGAGGCCTAAATTAATAAAGCAACTGAAGTTCCCAGCAATAAAAATATTTCAGTGTTTAGAAGGGGAGGAGTCTGTGTGTTTAGAACTGCAAGAAAAGATGATGATGTTTCGGAAGAAATGCCCAATCTGATTGCATAGTGCAGCAAGGTGTACCTGAACAGAAGAGACGTGTAGAGCCTGGCATGTGTCTAACCTTGCCATTTCCTCATCTTTTTAGAGCTTGACATAATATCAGAGGATAGTTCCGTATGAATTCTATAAGTTATGTAAGACAGAGGACAGTTAATCTTCTGCAGTTGCATAATAACAATTCCCATCTTGCACACCTAGAGTGGAAACCCATGTTGTAAATCTGCAACTGCAGGAACTTCATTATTCCAAATTGCTTCCTCTCACCACTGCACAGAACTGTGGTAAGTGACATCAGTATATATTACTCTGAGTATGTTAATACTTTGTATTCCAAATGACACCGAGGTATCTACTGAATACCTCTAAATGAAAATCTTAAAACACAGGTGCTGAATAAAAATTATTTGCTATAAGAAGGTACACCCTATGCAGCTCATGCTTTCCTCAAGTACACAGTTGCATGAGATGAATTGTCTTACTAACACAGTTAATCAATCACCTATGACTTAATATATTATTGCTCTTCCCCTTATTCCAAAAGAATGCATCACATACTTACAAAACATTTACCTGTCTCCTTTTGGAGCAGAGTTCACTGCTATCATCTTCCATCTTCAATATTTTTGGATGTCTTTATGCAGATATTCTAATATATTAAGTCCTTTTCCTCAGCCAGCAGCAGGGATTTCAATCACTGACTTAAAGCAAGTAGCACCAGTTAGAAGTATCTGCCTTTAAATATCTGCAGTTGTCCCTCCAGCCAACATCTGAGTCAGCAAGTTTTTTTACAATCAGCTTAAATGGTGTAAAATTCCTTTTTTTTTTTTTTCCTGAAAAAAACATTTATTCTGTTTCACAAGTCCTGAGCAGTCTTAGGCTACAGAAGCTTTTAGTTTTATAATTTGACAGCTGCTTAGTCAGAAGTTGTTTTGGGATACTCAGTAAATCCAAACAATTCAATGTATTTGATTTCATTCAATGTGTTCAGTTTCTTTAGGTTTGTTGATTGTTTTTATGTTTGTTTGTTTTTTTTAAAAAGCTGCACCAGAAAGTTAGATTGACACAGAAAACAGCCATGAAAGATCATGTATCTTGCTTTACACATCTGAAGGTAGTAAAACAAAGATTTTAGTAGTACTAACTAAACCATAGGATTGGTTCACTGAATAAGTACCTTGCCTTCTACTTTAAAAAGATCTCTTCCCATGTCAGTATTTGACTGTATGCAGTTATTTTTAATCTATCTTGGCTTTAATATTTTTTTAATAAAATTTGGTTAATAGTACAGCACCATTCAAAATATCTGCAGAGAAATATACAAAGACCAGTAACTTTAAGGACATTTTAGGAAGTGCAGACCTTCTACTGTGCTAAATGATAAAGTGGTAGAACTAAATCAGCTTAAATTGTGAACTGAATTCTACTAAGCTCCTTGCAAAAAAAAAAAAAACCCTACAAATACTGGGTCTTGTTCTGCAATTTTTAAAAAGGTAATTTTCTGATAAATACAAAGTATGTTGTCTTTCTGAATACAGTTAAAGACTGCTAGGCATGGTGAAGCCTTAACTTTCAGTGAAGATTTGTAAACTGTGCATTCCTCTCATAAACTCCCAAATTTGTCAAATTCCAAACGTGCAGGTTCCGCTCTCTTCTGTGATTTCTGATATGAACTACTTTGGCCTGTGAATATGAAATTGCATAAATGCTTACATTTACTTAATCATTCTTTGCAGGATATGGGGATTGATGACTAGCTGTTATCCTGGTTAACAGTCTCACAGCAGTTAAAATCCTTCCTTTAAATAAGAAGGCATACCATAATGATTTTCAAAATAGCACACATTAATCTCTTCCATTCCTTATGCAGTTGCACCGTATTTCTGGCTTATGCACACAACTGTCTTGTCATTTAGAAATAGCTTCTCTTCAACAAAAAATTTGAATTGTACGACAAAATGTCATGGTTTTAACTAAAATAAGCAGCTTAAGCCAACTGATTAAAAACTGAATAGGTAGACTAATAGAATAGAATGATTGAAATGTATAGCTAATAGGATATGTTGTTTTGCGTGGTATTTAATTTGTTGTCATGTTCAGTATGAGATATCAAGGTGCTGATGAAAGCCTAAGTAGCAAAAGATACGAAAGGATGAGAACATCTGTTTATCTCTGTGTTTCCAAGGTCTTGGGCTTATATACAGGAACATTCTTCTCCTGAAGCGATGGGAGGCCCTTAATTATATCTGCAGCTTTCTCTGCTATCATAATAGTTGGGGCATTCAAATTTCCGCTGACAACACTGGGCATTATTGAAGCATCTACTACTCTCAAGTTTTCAACACCAATTACTTTTGTTTGGGGATCAACTACAGCAGTGCTATCGGAAAGCTGACCCATTTTACAGGTGCAGGAAGGATGATAAGCGCTATCAGCCTTCTGCCTTATGAAAGCATCTATTTCTTTGTCAGACTGAACATGGTTTCCTGGTTGAATTTCAGGCCCACGAAATTTTTCAAAAGCTTTCTGAGCAAAGATCTCTCTGGTCAACTTGACACACTGGCGGAATTCCCAAATATCTCTTTCTGTATGGAGAGAAAATAAGAAAACTGTAAGTACACCCCTAATTCAGTAATATATACAGAATGCATAAGAGAAAAAAAAAAAAAAGTAGCCTCAAAGAATAAAGGTTAGGGGGAAAGTCTCTCACTTATTGCTGGAAGCCATAATACAGCCAGATATTTTTCAGTCACGGATATATACATTCAATGTGAACAAAATTGTCACTTACATTGCACAGTCCCAAAGGAAGGAAACAGGTGAGCTATGAAGATTGCTCTTTATTTTGCTATATCCCCTGTCTAGCCAAGTACACTAGTCTCAGCACAGAGAATCAAATGAGATCCATTCCTTCACAAGCAGAGGAGGGGATGAAATAAACAGCATGATGCAGCAAACACTAAGATTCATGACTGCATCCCCAACAGGGAATTATTTTTGGTTTATAGACTGCTTTGCACAATCGTCTCTTTTGATACTGACTCATATAAATGAGAAATAACTAACAATGCACCAACCAGCGCCTCTGAATTGGTGTTGAGTAGATAGGAAAATCTGCTACTGAAACAGGCAGGAAATAAGTTGACATCAGAACAAGGGGAGGCTGCATTTACCTGTTGACAGGTAGTTAGGCTCAATGATAGGATGGTCGTTTGGGTCTGTACTCTTCAGTTTTAGCCAGCCCACACTCGTGCTCCTCATGGGTCCCACATGGACCTGCAACACCCATGCTATACTCATGACACAATCTCACCAGACATATTTCCAAAATGGATTCGTGCTAATGAATAAATTGTCCAATGAATAAATATTCTCTCCTATAATCCTGTCTAAACTGCAATGGAACAGGGAACACCTTTTAGTACAATGCTGCCCTAATCAATAGCACTGGGGCACTTCAGTAGTGCAAATACTTAAACAGCCATTCAGTATTTGGTCTACTTTTCCAGGAATTAAATGTAACACAATTTTGGTAGCAATATAGGGTATTTGTTGGAAAGGCCACACAGAGGGGAATACTCAGTCTAGAAAGGCTCTTGCAGTGCACTGACACTAACTTTCTGATGCAGGTGGTGGAAGAGCCAACAAGGAGAGGTGTGCTGCTGGACTGTGTATTAACAAACAAAGTAAGTCTGATTGGGAAAGTGAAGGTTGGGGGCAACCTTGGCAGTAGTGATCACAACATTGTAGAGTTTAGTATCATATCAGGGCAATAAGTAGGATTGCAAGTCTGGACTTCAGCAGCACTAACTTTGTCCTCTTCAAAGACCTACTTGGAGGAATCCCTTGGGCTAGGACTCTAGGTGGTAGGGGGGCTCAGGGTAGATCGTTGATATTCAAACATCATCTCCTCCAAGCTCAAGATAGGTGAATTCTGTTGAGCAAAAAATCAAGTAGAGGAGGCAGGAGACCAGCATGGATGAGCAAGGAGCTTCCGGAAAAACTCATGTGGAAGAAAAGTTCACAGTATGTGGAAAAAAGGAGTGGGCTCTTGGGAGAATTATAGGAACACTGTCAGGGTTTGTAGAGATGCATCAAGGAACGCTAAGGCCCCCTTGGAATTAACTCTGGCAAAGGAAGTAAAAGAGAACAAGAAGGGCTTCAAATACATTATGGTAAAAGGAAGAATAGGGAAAATGTGGGTCCACTGCTGAATGAGGTGGGTACCCTGGTGACAGAAGATGCAGAGAAGGCAGAGTTACTGAATGCCTTCTTTGCTTCAGTTTTCACTGCTGAGACCAGCCCTTGGGAATCATAGACATGAGATGGTGAGATGGGTTGAGAACTGGCTAAACAATAGAGCTCAGAGGGTCATGATCAGTGGTGCAGAGTCCAGCTGATGATCTCTAACTAGCAGTGTTACCCAGGGGTCAGTACTGGGTTCAGTCTTATTCAACATCTTCATCAATGACCTGGATGAAGAGATAGAGTGTATTGTCAGAAAGTTTGCTGATGATATGAAACTAGGAGGAGTGGCTGATACAGCGGAAGGCTGTGCTGCCATCCAGTGAGATCTGGGCAAACTGGAGAGCTGGGCAAAGGGGAACCTAATGAAGTTCAACAAGGACAAGTGCAGAATCCTACACCTGGGGAGGAATAACACCATGCACCAGTACAGGCTGGGGGTAGGCCGGCTGGAAAGCAGTTCCATGGAGAAGGACCTTGGGAGTCCTGGTGGACAATGTTATCCATGGAACAGCAACGTGCCTTTGTGGCCAGGAAGGCCAATGGTATCCCGGGGTGCATAAAGAAGAGTGTGGCCAGCAGGTTGAGGAAGGTTCTCCTCCCCCTCTACTCTGCACTAGTGAGACAACATCTGGAATACTGGGTCTAGTTCTGGTCTCCCCAGTTCAAGACAGGCAAGGAAATACTAGTCAAGAGTCTGGTGGAGAGCTACAAAGATGATTAAGGGACTGGAACATCTCTGTGGTGAGGAAAGGCTGAGAGACCTGGGGCTGTTTAGCTTGGAGAAGACAGAGAGGGGATCTTATTAATCTTTACAAATATCCAAAGGCTGGGTGTCAAGTAGAAGGGGCCAGTCTCTTTTCAGCTGTGCCCTGTGATAGGATGCGGGGCAATGGTCACAAACTGGAACACAGGAAGTTCCACCTCAACATGAGAAAAAACTGCGTTACTGTGAGGGTGACGAAGCACTGGAACAGGCTGCCCAGAGAGGTTTTGGAGTCTCCTTCTCTAGAGACTTTCCAAACCTGTCTGTATATGTTCCTGTGTGGCCTGCCCTGGGTGGTCCTGCTCTGGCAAGGGGGGTTGGACTCGATGATTTCCAGAGGTCCCTTCCAACCTCTATTATTCTATGATTCTATATCAAATAACAAGCTTAGGTTTTTCCCCAATGTAAGAGGAGGTTAAGCTAGTTTTTTGTGTTACACTGACAAAGTATTTTTCAGTATATAGCTAAATTATCAGTATTTATAATAGACCATAAGCCTCCTTGATAATCACTACAGAACATTACTGGAATATGTTTTTCAACAACTCACCTGGTAAGCTTCCATTGTGGAAGCAACCCGACCATGATCAATCACCTGAGAAGGGAGAAAGTGGAACTGAATGTCAGGGTGAGGAACCCCTGGTTCACTTCGGATAAAACCACCAGATTCTAAGTGGGCAGTGGCTCCCTCACCTAGAGAGTGTAAATGAGAGAAAAAATGCCTTTAAAAGACCTTAGAAAAGAAAAATATTTAAAGAATACTCATCACTTTCCTCTGCTTTTTTATTACTAGAAACATTTAAATATCCATAACTTTGGAAATTTCACTTATTTGAGAATGGGATGTTACAGTTATCTCACGGTAACTGGCAGGCCAAGGTCTAACTCCAGAGGCAGATTTAGTCCTAGGATCCTGACAGGTGTGGAGGGAACTGGCTGCAGCATCCTGATACTACTGCGCTGCACGCTCCATGACGTGGTACAGTTGTCCCATTGGTCACATGTGATAGGCAGAGCTGATCCCAGGGAGGAAGATGAGCAGCCTGAATGCCCCTCATATGTTATTTTCACATCAGTTTAAAACCGTGAGTTAGCCATCAATATTTACTTGCATAATAAAAAGCCACGTATACCCAGCCTAAGTTGTCAAATACTAACTAAGTAATTGAACAAATGATGAAGACCTCATCTTTGGCCAAACTGTGTTATTGACTTCAAGGATTACTTTTACAGATTCTTTTTAAGGTACAACTTTACAGCTGGGTTACTGTAAAATGAGCTTGTCATTTTATCGAATGTCAGTTCTGATTTAAATGCAAGCCTAAAGGGTTCTCATCAGAGCAACAAATTAATTCATTTGGGGCAATTATACAGAAAACTTAATTCACTTCAACCATATGTTTTTACTGACACATTATCTATTTCAAAAATATTTTTTCTTCATTTTTTATATCAACTTTTCTCAGTAGCACCAAGATATTTAAATGTAGAATTTTTCTTAATATGAGATACAAAAATTAAAAAACAGTGTGCAAAACCCTTCCTTTTTTTATCTAAGATATAATAAATGTTTTAAAACATTCTGATTTAGGAAAAAAAAAAAAAGAAATAGTTCAAGTCTATTTGCAAGCTTCATTTATTTCACAGAAAAAAAAAATATACATGAAGGCTCCTAGACTTTGAAATTCTTGGGTTAAATGTTGTAATAATTCTAAAGCAATCAAAGGTAGAACAACTGCATACTTTGTTTCATACCTGTAAACTTCCAAAGCCATTCTAGACCAATCCTCATCATGTTAACTGGCTTTTGTGCGTTATATAGAGTAATAGGTTTGGTGCACTTTTGCTGGACATACACTTCTAAATGATCTTGAAGGTTTTGGCCCACTCCTGGATGAGAGGAGGGAGAAGGAAGGGGTTAAACAAAGAAAGTTATTTCACACAGAACAGTTATACACAACATTTGCACACAGAAAGCTGCATAAATGGGAACTAAACTAACCTCTTACAAGGGCAGTGATGACTAAGACCAAGACCATAAGTCATATGAGGCTTTTAACTCATGGCAGAATAAGGTTTTATGTAATCATAGCATAACTAAAATGAAAATAGAAAGATAAATGGCAGACATATCACTTGTTCTAAAATTGCCAGATATGACTTCTAAGTACAGTACTAGCTTTTTTACTCTTAAGGAAAAGTTCATGTTATTCCTCCTATCTTTGAATATCTATGACAGTGGGAATTTATGCAATCTGTTGTGGATCAAAACTCTTTCAAAATTCTAAATGATAATTTGCTGCTTTATATGTGCTTGGTGGCATTTTTCAAAAAGGCTTTTTCCCCTATCAAACGTAGTGAAGAAAGTGTAGTTTATTGCTTAGTTCTAAAATCAATGCACATTTCTGCTGATATGTAACACTTGAGTTTCAGTCCACACAACCTGACAAAAAGACAGATGAATTTCATGGATTCATTTCATTTAATGGTCTTTTTGCACCCATAGGAAGATGTAAGGGTAAAAGAAATAATAAAATTACCAGGAAGATGGCAAACAACAGGGATCCCCAGTTTTTTTAGATCATCTGCATTGCCAATCCCAGACAACATAAGCAGCTGTGGAGAATTTATGGCGCCTCCACTTAATATAACTTCTTTACTGGCAAAAGCCTAAAAGGAAGTGAGCACAAAAGTCCCAATATTATTAAACCTGATCTGAACATGAGTAACATGTCAGGAGCTTCTGTTCAGATATGCTGTTCTGATCCAGATTAGACACCCTCTCCTCCCATTTTTCTCATTCTAAATATGTTCCTATCTTGCCAGAAGTTTCTGAAGGAAGAAATGATCAAGTCTTCACTTTGATTTCATTTATTTATTTATTATTTGTTTGATTTCTGTTTATTCCCATGTTTACAATCCATTCAAACTGTATGGCACACATACAGCTTAGCCAGTACTATGGCTGCCAACAAACTTCTGTGCTACTTGCCAGAAAAATATACCTATACTACACAGATCAGTCAGTTAAGCATCTCTCCTGTTTCCACCAATGTTTTCTAAATTAAAATTGAAACTCTCAAGGAAGATTTTGAATTCAGAGACATCCTAACTCAAAAATTTTTGAGTGTACTTTCTTAATTCAACGAAGACTAATGTTTGGTTTCTTAGCTCATTGTAGTCCTCAGAAGCCCCTCAACCACTAAAGCACTAATCAGAAAACTGACTGCAGGCATATATATAATTCAGTTTGATAACAGACTTTTCATCAGTTTGAGTCTGAGTCCTGAGGTGGTCATGATATAGGCTGCTAAACTATTCCTCTGCCTTTGATTCAGTTTTCTGTGCTTGATAGTTCTTTTTCTAGAACCTTCTCTGGAAGCATTTTTGGCTCCTCTTCTTTCAAAGGATTCCTGCCCCAAAATATTCTCATCTAGCAACACCAAAATCCTTCTCTGTGTCTCTTATATGGGGGTTTCCTCTTCCCTGACGCTACATCTCTTAAATTTAGGATCTGAACTGCTTCCCTTAGTGCTTTTCACTGTTAAAAGGGAAAACTGTGTGGAGTAAGAAAATATTGATACCCTCCTCCTTTTCCCTTTAATCTTTGAAAGAGGATGATGTGGGTGGATCCAACTTCATTCTATCACTTTCTATTCCAGTGAGATGGCTCATGAGCACACACACTGCATGCAGATCATTCTCCCTAGTTGCATGTGTGTTGCTTGTTGATATAAGATATCCTTTGTATATAAGATATACTTCGTATACAAGTTGAGTTATGTAGTTGATTACAAACTGAATAGTAACTCTTAAAAAAAAAAAAGAGCTTCAAGATTCCCCTGTCCTTAAGAAATGCCAGCTGCACCACAGAAGAAACAAAAAGTAAGCGACATGTTCAATGCAAATTCTAATGCTACCTAAGCTAGTCCAATGTTTAAACCAAACATGTTTGCAAAAGTAATACCATAACATTTATCTGTGAGTTCTAATATATTAGCTTGGCCACAGTGAGGGAAAAAGTAGATGAGGCACTCAGTTATGCCCCTGAACTTCCTCTCATCAGCAAGCAAAACCCATGAGGGTTCAAGGAAACATATCTGCATCAATGCTCATCCGTATATGTAAGGTGCTACTGTGAGTATCTGCTTGTTTCTATTTTAGATGAGACATTTATCTTCTAAAGCAACATTAAAAAGTGCTATTTTTTGCCCTGTAGTATGGTGAAGTGTTAAAAGTTTAGCTGGGAGTGCATATTAACTTGCAGTAATTCTGTCCTTTTTGAATGACACCTCAGCTATACAGAATGATGGTGAACAAGACTGCTGCTAGTAATAAGATCAAAATGTAAGTTTTGATAAATTGTTCCACCGTATTTATCTGATATTACCAACAGATAGCAAGTGCTGATAGTTTTGTTATTGTTTTGCTCTGGGCAATCTTTAGTGTGTTAAGACTAATACACAGGATATCTGTGACTGATGAGTCAATACCTACATCTGTATTTTGCATGTTATACAAATACAAAATATTTATATTTTGTATGGTACGCATGGAATTAGTGTCAGTTTGTTCCAGGTAGTGTTTCAATGATGCTTCTTCGGTCTACACTCACTACAAAATCAGCACCATATTCTTCCCACCCCATATACAGTCTTTCATTGCGCTTAAAGCCAGCATGCAAAGAGGAAGAACAGACTTTGAAACCTTTCTGTATGGTTTCTTTAGTCTATGATACACTAAAATAATTTTTTCCACTTGAAATACACTTTTCTGCTTGATTCTAAACTCAGACACTCCAGGAATGTTCAGTCTATCTCCTCTACTTTCATCAGAGGACTTACTGGAGTCCTGAGAGCATTCTGGGATTCCAGTGTCTACTGAAATTAAAATTAAGTCACTGGCTTGATGAATAGGTTTTGAATCATGCTTGAATCAAGTTTTTGTGGTATTTTAACTTTACTGATGTCTGAAATAAAAGAGATCCTACCTAAAATAGACTGTACAAACAAAAATGCTTTAATGTAATCAAGAGTTTCATCTTTATGTTCATAATGTAATAAAACTATTAGCTCATAATGTAATAAAACTATTAGCTCATCCATCCTGACAGGCATAAAATTTTCCAAAAAGTAAAAGTGGACAAGTCCTGCAATTTTGGGGGGGATGAGGGGGAAGGAAATACTGTGAAGGTGTACTTTTTATGTTATATGATATAAATGGATATAATTAATTATGTGTAATTCATAAATGTATTAATATATATGAAATTCATAGCAATTAAAGAATTTTGCAATTAAAGCGGTCCAGTATCCAGAAAGTCTTTGAACATATGTAGTTATCTTTCTAAGACTTTCTTCAACAAAATTAATCTTGATGATGGCATGAAAACAGTAAGTATTGACACTGTTTTTGCAGACATTTAGTAGCTCATTAAATAAATTAAATTTTCAGCAACTTTTGTTTTACATTGTTAAAATTGTTATCAAACAACAGATTTTTTTCTGTGCGTCAGAAAATGAAAGAACAGTTTATATTGCATTTTAACTTTTGGCAGGTGTTCAGTCACAGAACTCTTGTCTGTTGAATCTTGTAAGCCTTATTGAACTCAAACCATGAAAATTTGTTCTCTCCTCTCTTTAGGATATTACTATTACATTTTTTAATTGTTTATAATTGTTTATGACTAAATATATTAAGTTATTAACACACAAATTCCTTTTAGGCAATTTCCTCCTTACATACTCCATAATCCGCTGTAATAGTAAAGCGTTAAGGGGAATAAGAATGTTTTAGGTCTATAGAAGTCAGTGGATTGAAAGCTGCATAAAATTAACTGTTTATCCACAGAGTTAGGTTGTAATGGCAGTTCAAGCTTCCTTTCATGTGATCATGTTCAGTGGAAGTTTGAGACTGAAAAAATATTAATTCCACAAACACCCCTAAGGCATGTTTCATTACGGTTTTATCATTACTGTCCTAAACCTCAGTACCTAATGGTGAAGTAGAAGTGAATGACTCATTATCTCTTGAGCCACTCAGATTTCAGTATCTAGCTTTTACAGATTTTCCTCTGCCAGAACAGCAATTTCAGAATTGTTTTTCAGAAACTGCAGCATGTCAGCACATTATACACTGGGTCAATACACTGAGACAGTGCATGACTGCACCATAGGTTCCAGCTGGAAACCCTACACAACACTCTTGCTTAACATCAAGTTATGGCTTGTCCCCTCAGCACTGAAGGATAGAAATATAATGGAGATGTTAACTCTAAATTGATACAGATGAAATATCACACTTTGACTCATACCTTTCATACCAGAAAATAAAAATCTCTTACCTTTTTCTTTTGCCCATTTCTCACATACTCAACACCAATGGATTTTGTTCCTTGAAACAAGATTTTTGTTACAAGCGTCTTCTCTGCAACTGACAAATTTGGGCGTGATATGGCTGGGCGAAGGTAAGCACTAGCTGTGCTCCATCTTTGACCTACAATGTATATTTACATTAAACATAAAAATAGACATGCTCAATATTCCTCAAGATTTTGGCTAATAACTGTCAGGATGTTTACAGAGAGGTAAAGTCATTGCAGAGTTTACAAAGTTAAAAGCAAATGTGTTTTGATGTAATAACTACAGATTTTATTTTAACATAACAAGCTTAACAGTGACATTCTGAAAACCTACTCTCCTTCACAAATTTAATTATGAATCCAGACTTGCACACCAGTGCAATTATCAATGAAATACACTCCAGACTGATAGCAAGCTGCTGTGAAATGAACAGGGCATAAATACAGAGTGCCATGTCTGTTCAGTAATCTAAACAACTGCATGACATTCAATGCAGATAATATGTCCACATTCCAAAATGCTTTCAGAAGTACCACTGGTGGGTCAGAAAGACCAATTGCTTAAGGACCCCTTTATGATTTACCTTGGTGTACAGTCATGTCCATCCAGCCAAATCCTTCTTGCTGATAGCCATTCATGTCATCTGTGAAGGGATATCCAGCTTGCTGGGTTGCTTCCAGGAATGCATGATGAAGAGGATGGTTTGTTTTCCCTCTTGACACATACAGGGGTCCATTCCCACCTCGGTACTTATCTGGTCCCAGTTCATGTGACTGTGCCTTCTTAAAATAGGGTAAGCAATGTTCATAATCCCATCCTATAGCCCCTTCCCTGCTCCATCGATTATAATCTTCTGCATGCCCACGGATGTAGACCATAGCATTGAGAGAAGAGGATCCACCCCACACCCTTCCTCGAGGCCAGTACATAACTCGGTTATCCATATGCTTTTGTGATGTTGTATGGTAATACCAGTTATATTTCTCATCACAGAGGTTGTAAGTTAATGCAGCAGGCATATGAATCTTCCACATCAGTCTTTTACTACCTAGAAGGGTATCTTTAGGCCCTGCCTCCAAAAGCAGTACAGTACTGAGAGGGTCTTCAGTCAGCCTGTTGGCTAACACACACCCTGCTGATCCAGCTCCAACAATGACATAGTTGTAAGAGTTTGCCTTTTCAGAACTAAGGTGAGATGATGTACGTGCAATTTTGAATTGTTGTTCATTGATGCCTGGTATGTTCTTTAATGCATGTGCTTTAAACAGAGTTCCTGTTACTTTGTACATCTGATTCACAGGACTGCAACATTTAAGTGGTTTCATTAAGTATGACATCTTTACTGGTAGTAGTACTCTTGCAGAATATATCCAGTGTTTACCCTAGAAAAACAACCAAACAATATCCTAATTAAGATGTAAACATTAATACATTGCATGACCTCTAAAATTTTTGGGTGAAAGTGGTATAATTTACCCATTCTCACTATCCAAAACGTTAACAACACCACTAAGAAACATTTACTCTGAAACTTGCTGCCTTTGTATTCTTTTAATGCAGTCTATGCACCAGTCAAGGGATGCACTATTTTGCTGATGCAGTTTGATTTTGATTTGCTTTGGTTCCTGAGATAGATACATGAAACACATTTTCAAGTATTTGCCAAAACCATAAAGGCTGGAAACCTTTGCTTACTTACTAGTCTCTCTTCATCTGCCTCTAGTAGGTAAGAATTTAAGAAAAACAACAATTTCACAAACTTCTCTGTAAGTTTGTGACAGTCAGTGACACTGCACAGCCAATTCACAACAATGGAAAGGCAGAGTATGCCCACTGTGCCCTCTGCCAGACCAAAACTAGGACAACATCTCTGCAAACCATGTGTCACAATGAAACTCATTTTCAGCTGTTCCTAAGGTGAAAAACTGCTGGATTTTGAAGCATGTCTCCTAACATTGGCAAAGGCAAAACCTGTTCATCTGTGGTTTTCTATCTTATTACTGAAACCGGATTCTGCAGGAGTGCTCCAAGTGGAGTTACAATCTAACACACCCAGATCCTTAGGCTGAGTAGGAATGGCAACTTTTTTACCTTCAGAAAAGCCTGAACACCTTGCAAGCAACACAGGTTTAGTTCCATGTTGTGCAGGTTTGGGGCTAAATGCAAGATTTTCACAACCTGTGTAAGCATCATCGGCATGGATGCCGCTGGCTAGTCTGAAGTGTGTTTCTCTTGCTCTCTCCCCTTGCAGCTGTTCCTTTTGGTATAAACAATTAGTGAAAATGGATATCCTTGGGCTGTAAGCAGTATTTCTCCCTGGCCCAGGGCTTCTGTTTAAGCCATCGCCATGGATTCTAGAGAAAAAAAACCTGTCCAGAGGCTGTTACACTGTAATGCACTGCACATCTGAAAGAGATAATCAAGCTTTCTCCTGGAAATGTATTGAATACTGTATTATATTTGTGAAGTCTAATTTTTCAGATATTCATTCAGCTATTAATCTTGATTTTCATATATTTCAGTTTCATAGTTATCCAGTATTTTCTAATATAAGAGGTGTATTTTTAAAAAAATGCCTGGTTTTTTTTGTGTGGGGGGTTTTTTATTGGTTTGGTTTGGTTTGGTTTTTTTTTTTGTTTTTTCAACTAAAAGAAAACATACTAACAAATCATTGAAATAACCACCTTTTACTTACTAAGGTAGAACAGAACTGCACCCATTTTCTCAGGTGAAACTCTACATTGTATATTTTGTGACAGCACGCATGAGCCCTTAACACCCAACTCTGTAATAAAATTAGGTGCAGGTTGCTGATAAATGTTAAAAGTCTTCCACTTAGAACTATGTTTATTTACAATTTTATGTACAATCTCATATGCAAAAGTATTTTTTTTGTTCTCTCGGAGAAAGGATGGGAAAAAACACAAACCTCTTACTCTTCTTGGGAAAACTTATAACAGGCTGTACAAACCCTCAAGCCTCTGAAAAATGAACAATCAACCATGGAGAACAGTTTGCTCTGTTAATAATAATAATAATAATAATAATAATAATAATAATAATAATAATAAAAACCAAACAAACAAACA